>PVLA01011750.1:0-50279 GCA_004027455.1 Hydrochoerus hydrochaeris
GACTATGCATTTCTGTCTTTTATCCAATTCCAGTGTTCTTACAACTCGATTTTTCAGCCTGCTCTTTGGCAAAGTCTTCCTGGAACTGTGAAAGAAGGAAAAAGGAGGGGAGAGGGTGGGAGAGAGAGGGAGAGAGAGAGAGAGAGAAAGGAAGGAAGGAAGGAAGGAAGGAAGGAAGGAAGGAAGGAAGGAAGGAAGGACACAGGGGAGGGCTACATGGCAGTGCCATGTTAAGGAGCAAGGTACTAGGGAGTAGGAATGAGAGAGAAGGGGAGTGTTGTAGTCAGGGGTTGTGAGGAGAACAATTAGAATCAGAACACAGAATTTATAACTTTGTTTTATGATGGGTCACCCAGAATTAAACACAAGAAAATGAAGGAAATCTATCTACAACACTAAAGACGCAGAATATTCAGCCAAGGGCCTGAATCCCACAGCAATGTCCTGCATGAGTTGAGATGAAGACCCAGAGCTCATGACAATGCCTCCCACCGGTCCAACTGGAGGTCTAGAGCCCACGAGAAGAACTCACACCAGTCTGTTTTATGGATCCACACTGGAAAGGCCCAAAGGTCAGTGGTGGAAGCTTGAAAGTCTATGCCAGCAGGGTGAAGAAGCTGTGCTAGTAGGTTGAGGGTTCTACACTGGAGCCAAGAAGTCATGCTCAAAATAAGGACCAGGGCTGCCCTGAAAAGCACCACAGCCATCCTCAGCGACATGGAGGTCCCGAGCTTCTCAGACAATAACAGTCGAGTACATGCCGGAAAGTCAGCATGAGGAGTTTGTCCTGGAGATTAAACAGCACATGTCTTCCCCTCTGGAGCCAGGAAGCGATTCTCGATGTAAGGACCAGAGCTCCCGCAAAGTGAACCACAGCCACTCTCACCAACAAGGTCCCAAGCTCCTCTCATGACAATGGTCAAACTCACACTGGAGAAGCTGGTCATGACGAGCTCCTCCAGGAGAACCAATGGCTCAAACAGCAACACTTAGAGAAACCCACTCATCTTCTCCACATCTCTATTTATGCTGGCGACTTTCCTCAGGTGGACCATCTATGCTCAGCACCATGCTGATTTAATTTAACTGGTGTTAAGTTGACCACCAGTTTTTAATCCATTACAGGGAGTGAAATCAGTGAAGGAGGGAGATCCACCACAAGAGTGTGTTACTGAGTTGGCTGCCACCACCTGTGAAGAATGGCCAGGCCCTATGGGCAAGTTCCCTAAGAATCTGAATAACTGGGTGGTGTTTTTCCACCAGCTCTCACCTTCCATTGATCCGTGATGCCCAGAGGGTATTATCTCTGTAGTGCAGGGCTGCTGGCTATGCCTCATGACACTGGTGATGTGGAGGCCGAGAGAAAGGAGAACATACACAGTAGGTGCTATTAAGATCCCCCTGCGGGAAGTCATCCAGAGCCCATGCAGAGCTGGAACCGCAGCTGGTTGAGGCCTAGAGAGGAGTCAGAGAGGATGGACAAGCATCCCTACTCCAGCCTGGCAAAGTCAGAATGAACAGGAAGAAAGCCAAAAGAATGTGTTTGTAAGAGTCACAGAGTTGCATGGATTCTAGGGGAATCTTTAGAGGTCATAGGTTTGATTGGCTTTTTTTTTTTTTTGTCTTTTTGAGACAGGGTCTCACTTTGCAGTTCAGGCTGACCTTGAACTCACTTTGTAGCTCAGACTGGTCTCAAACTCACAATGATCCTCCTGCCTCAATCTCCTGATTGCTGGGATTACAGACATGCGCCAGCACTCCTGGCTGATTGGCCGTATTTTTAGTATGCTGCTGAGACAGGGCTGAAAAGAAATTGATATAAAGAATGCTTAAAGTGAGCTTAAGGCCAGCCTGAACTGCATAGTGAGACCCTGTCTCAAAAACAAAACAAAACAAAACAAACAACCAAACCAAACCAAAACAAAGAGAATGCTTGAAAGCTGGTTGTGGTGGTGCACACCTACAACCCCAGCATTCAGAAGGCTGAGGCAGGGGGATTCTATGAGTTTAAGGCCAGCTTGGACTACATAGTATGTTGGAGGACAGCCTGAACTAAACAGCAAGACCCTGTCTCAAAAAAAAAAAAAAAAACCCTGAATAATCTTTTTTTTTTTTTTTTTTTTTAATCGTTGTTCTGGGAATGGAACCCAGAACCTTGTGTGTGGTAGGCAAGCATTCTACTGCTAGGCAAGCATTCTTCTGCTAGGCTACACCCCTAGCCAGAGAACAATCTTTCTTGGTTGTTGTGTTTTGCATGTAGGAGAGGAAGTTGTGTTCTATGTAGCCCATTAGGAATAATTGAGCCTCCTGGGCCAATTATGTTACCACCCTTGTAGCCACAGTATGGTCCCTTTTCCAGGATGTTCTCAAATTTGATCATCAAAGATAAAAGGGACTTTAGCAATGACTTCATAAAGTTCTGACCCTCTGTGGGCCAGAAAATTGTACCCTCTCAAATGCAATAATGATATCAGCCAGCTGTCACTTTGAGCACCTGCTAGACACATTTTTTGTCTTGATCTCTTTGATAGCTCTCATTTTGCAGATATGAAGCAGTCTCAAATAGGCTCTAATTTAATTAACTTGGGCAATCCTAATGGGAAGAAAGTTTAATAACCTAGAGACTGATGTTTGAGTTCAAGGAGGACTAGTGTGCTTGAAGCTTTATAATTCATCCTTTTGCCCCCCACCCTTTAATTGTCCCACACCCACAACCATTTTAAATAGATTTGGTGATGGTTTGGCCATGTTCTATACTTTTGGAATCAGTTCTGAAACACTAAATATATACTAAAAAGAGGCAAATCTATCTTTGTGTAGTGCATAATGTGTGCTGGGTATTGTCTAAGGGACTTTTCATTAAATGTAATGTTGCATTTAATAGTAGCATCAATCTGGGATGGTAGATATTATTATTTGCTTCATTCTGTGAATGAGCAAATGAGTCTTCTGAGAGGTTAAGTGAATTGTCTCACATCTTACAGTTAATAAAAGGCAGAGCCAAGGATTGAAATATGATTCTATCTCCAAAGCCCCTGTTCTTTATGCCAAATGGAATAATGATTTAGTTTGGCAAAGCAGATGGTTAATGAAACTTTGATGCATGGTGTCTATAAATGGAAAGATCACCTTTTTCTAACGTGGTGTCACATTTAAAAAGAAGTATGTTGAAAGTGCCTAGGGCAGACTTTGCCCTGTTGAAGACATACAACAGACAGAAGCTGCTCTTGTTGCAATGATTTTATTGTATGTGGGTGGGGCGGGACTGAACCTAGAGCCTTTGTGCTGAGGTACACTCCAAGCTTCCTTTTAAATTTTTGTTTTGAGACAGGATCTTGCTAACTCACTAGGTTGCCCAGGCTGGGCTCAAACTAGCTTCCAAGAGCGCAGTGATTACAAGCCTGTGCCACAGACCTCGTTGTGGGTCCCTTGGTAGATCCATAGATTAAACCTGATGACTGCCTTTAAGAAATGTAGGCTAGTGGAGGAAGCAGCTCAAGATAGAACTGTGCTTTGAGGGCCTAAGGGAAAGAGAGGAAGTACAGGTGAGCCATCACTTGCACTAATAATAGTAACAGTCTTTGGATGTTCTCTCTGCTCCTCTGGCCAACTCCTACCTTCATTTTTCAGGACCGAGTCTTGCAGGAAGTTATTCCTGATTAATCCAACCCTTGTTGACTTCCTTGCTTCTTAATTGTCTAGACTAATGCACCTATCTGTTGTTAAATATTAACTACACACAAGGCACCCTTTGGTTACTTTTTTCATTGCTGAGACAAAATACCCAATATCCAAAGTTAAGGGAGGAAAGGCTTTTTTTAGCTCACAGTTTGCAGAGGTTTCAGTCCATAATCGGCTGGCTCCTAGGCAGGATGGCATTGCAGAAGAGAAACCATTCATGGCGGGTAAAAGGGTAGTAAAAACAAGGGACAACCACAGCTTTTTCTATCCTTTATATCTTATCCAGCCTACTTAGGGCAGGTAGCAATCGTGCCCTCAATTCTGGTGCCCTTGATCCTAGCATTGTACCATGAATTAATTCCAGTGTCACACAGTCTAGATCCAGTCACCTCTGAAAAAGCCCCACCTATGACTCACAGCATTCGTTATCTCTAAATCTCTTAACATTCTTTTAAGAATGGGTATTAGTATTTAAAAAAATTTTTTTTTGTACCAAGGATCAAACTCACAACCTTGCACTTACTAGGTAAGCGTTTGACCCTCTGAGCTAAATCCCCAGTCCTAGTATTCTAATTTTACTGACAAAGAATCTGGGGCCAAAAGAGCTTGCCAAGTTTCGGCAGCTAAGCAGCAGCAGAGCTACAGTTTCAACTCAAATATGGGCGATTCTAAAGTGGAACTTGGCAAACTAAGGCCCATAGGTCAAAGCCAGCACATTCATTATTCATTTTGTGTAAATAAAGTTGTATTGGAACAAGGTTGTACCTCTCCATCAAATCTATTGCCAAGATGGTTACTTTTAAAAGCTGCTTCCATACTTTTCCTACCCTATAGCAAACAGTATGGGCTAGGTTGCAATACAGTAGTGAACAAACACAATATCTTGGCCACTTAAGACAATAATGTTTAACTTTCCCTTGTCTTATATTTCCAGTGAAGGTCCACAGCAGGAGGGGCTCTGTTCATTGTGGTGTTCAAGTACACAGCTGTACAGTGACTTCACTGCCATACATGTTTCCAGTGCTGCCATATCAGTAGGAAAGAGACAGGTTGGAGCATGCTCTAGGTCTCAGAACTTCAGTTACATGGCTGAGCCCAGCATTAAGAATCACTTCAAGGGCCAGAGATTTAGCTCAGCACCCTAAGTGCCTGCCTGGTAAGCATGAAGTTGTGAGTTCAATCACCAGCACAAAAAACAAAAACAAAAATAAAAAAACAAGGATTAGGAAAAGTCGCTTCAAAGGTGAAGCAGAGAAATATTATTTATTCTATCACAAGCTTGAGAGAAAAAAAAGTATTTTTATGAAGAGCTTTAAGGACTTCCAGGGTTATATGGGACATCAAGGGACATTTGAAATGGCCTGACTTATATATTCTTCGCCACTTTCTCACATTGTGTGTATTTCTACTTGGCCAACATCTAACTGTGAAATGAAAAAAATGTAGCTCAGAAACATTTTGCAAATAGGTAATTTTTAAGTCATCTTTGACTTGAATTTGTGGGGTATTTTTTTTTGGTTTGTTTGTTTGTTTTGTTTGACACAGGATACCACTTTGTAGTTGAAATTGGTCTTGAACTCACTATGCTGCCCAAGCTGGCTTCAGACTCATAGCAATCCTCCTGCCTCAGCCTCCTGAGTACCCGCTAGACAGGGATCCCTCTGCTCGCTCCAGGCCCATAATATATGGGGGTTTCTAAGAATGATCTTTAAGAGGCATCTGGTTCTTATAGGCATGCACCACTATGCCTAGCTGAACTTGTATTTAAAATTTAATTATAGTCAAAGATTTTAGTTATCATAAAAAGAAATTCTTAGCTGAAGACTAAATTTTAGTATGATCTTCATTGCTCCCAGGACCCTAGGAAATGTCTTGAAATGCTAAGTATTGCATCTCCAAAATATTATTCATTCTTACCAGAAAGCATCCAAAAGTGATTTAAAGGAAAAACAAACCCTCCAAGGAATTCTACTTTGATGAAAAGCAACCTCTACCATTGGAGCTCAGAATTTTGCACACAGTTCAGTACTACATCAATCCTCTAGGTAGCAGCAGAACCCCAATATGTACCGTATAAACCCGGAGCCTGATCTTTTTCTCTGTTAATGCAAGCAGTCAGAGCAGAAATGCATATAAATAACTTTTACAAATAAATTACTTAAGAATTATGTAAGCAGCTAAGGCAGTTATTTTTTTTTCTAATATAAACCTAGCACGGTGGCATATGCTGGTAATCCCAGCACTCAGGAGGCTGAGGCAGGAGGATTACCACTAATTTGAGGCAACCTGGGATATTTAGTGAGTTTAGGTTTAGCTCGAACTGCCATAATAAGGCCCTGTCTTACAAAT
The DNA here is from genome assembly GCA_004027455.1 of Hydrochoerus hydrochaeris. Taxonomy (NCBI): domain Eukaryota; kingdom Metazoa; phylum Chordata; class Mammalia; order Rodentia; family Hydrochaeridae; genus Hydrochoerus; species Hydrochoerus hydrochaeris. The sequence goes on from PVLA01011750.1 coordinate 6,031, forward strand.
AAACCAAAAAACAAAATAGAAAAATTTTAAAAACTTTAATCGACAATAATTGTTCATGATTATGAGTACACTGTAATATCTCGGTATATGTACACAATAAGAAATGATCAAAGTAACTGGCATATTCGTAACCTCAACCAGCTATCCTTTCTTTATGAGTAACAGTCAAAATCCCTATTAGCTATTTCAAAATTTACAATTAATTGTTGTTAACTATAGTTTTCCTAGAACATTAAAAATTCTTCCTCCTGTCCAACTGCTCCCCTGTACCCATTAACAATCTTCTACATCTCTCTGTGCTCCTAGAGCCTGGTCCCTTGGTCTGTGAATGTTCTAACTATTTTTTAGGTCAAAGATGGAATGCAGAATCTGAGCTTTCTTCTGCTCTTTCAGTGGTCTGTCTCAATATAAGACATACGCACTAAAGTGTTCTTCAGAAATCAACTCTGAGGGGTTGGGGATTTAGCTCAGTGGCATAAGTTCCTGCCTTGCAGGCATGTGGTCATGAGTCCAATCCTTGGCACTAGTAAAAAAAAAAAAAAAGAAAAGGAATCAACTCTGGCTCTCTTACACGTGAAAGGAATTTCCATGAACAATGTGAGGGCAGAATAATGAGGCAATCTTCATAAGCAGTGCTGTGTTTAGATTTTTCTTTTCTTTTTTTTTCCTATTTCTTTATTTACTTATCTTTTTGAGATAGGGTTTCTTTATGCTGTTCAGGCTGGCCTTAAACTCATTTTGTAGTTCAGGCTGGGCTTGAATTGCAGCAATCCTCCTGCCTCAGCCTCACAAATGCTGGAATTACAGGCATGTGCCACCATGCTTGGTTTAGGTATCATGTATTCAAGACCATGGTGGCACTGCTGGGAGTTGACAGAACCTCTATGAGGTACAGTGTAGTGAGAGGTCTCGGGTTCATTGGAAACCTGTCCTTGAAGGGAGCACTGAGATTCCAACAGCTTCCTTTTGCTCTGTTCCTTCCCCACCACGAGCTAAGCAGTTTTCTGTGCCACACATTCCTGCCATCATGTGCTACCACAGGCCCCAGCAACGATGCCAATCAGTCATGGGCGAAAACCTTTAAAATTGTGATCCAAAATATTTTTCTTTATAAGCAGATTACCTCAGGTGTTTGTTAGAGAAACAGAAAGCTGATGAAACAAATAGACAGAAGTAAAAGAGGCCCCCATGGAAATCGCTATGCTTAAGTGTCAACAGGCTGCCTAGGGCCCCACCACTGCCCCTGGACGCCCCCATGGTGCTGGTAGAAAGAGTTATACTTTCGACAGTTATTTCATGTTTGTGTCACACATCCCAGCATTCTGGATGAAGCGATCCTTTGACGGAGCATAAATCACAATCTAGGGCCCCAAAATATGAAGAGAGGGAGGGTTTCCCCACTGTAGCTTCTTGGGGAGAGGAAGCCCTGCATCCCATGGCATCACGTGGAGCAAACATCCATCATCCCTTGGATGCATCTGTGTCCTCCTGTCTGTTGGCCAACTTCACAGGAGTCATCGCCAGCCAGCTGCTGCGGGCAGGGACTGCAGGTTTCTTGACATAAGCCGGGCTACTCCTCATATTTTTATTGCTCTTTGTTTCTCCTTCTCAACTTCATGGACGAGTTGTGGAGATTGCAGGCATTCTTGGCTTGACCTTGAGTGGGAATGCTTCAAATGTTTCACCAAAAAGGCTAGGTTTACGGAAGATCTCAGATTATTTATCTGGCTTAGAATCTTTTTATTGGTACTCTTATATTCACAGAAATAAGTATTGTTTCATCAAATGATTTTTTTAATACAAAGTTGTCTCCTTTATTTATTTATTTACTTATGTATTTGAGACAAAAATCTCACTTTGTAGTTCAGGCTGGCCTTGAACTCATTATGTAGCCCACGTTGCCTTTGAACCCATGCCTTGGCCTCCTGAGTGCTGGGACTACAGGCTCGCACAACCATACCCAGCCAAAGTTTTCTGCTTTTTATGTGTCCTAACAGGGTGACGTGGGCAGATTTTCTAATGTCAGACCAGTCTCGCTTTTGTGAGATGCAGTCATCTGACCATTCATTCATTCCACAGGGATGTGAACAAATAGGGTTGTAAGGACTGGAGATGAACAAAATAAACATAAAGCACTTACCTGAAGGGAGCATCCATTCTAGTTAGAGGAGGGAAAAAAATGTTAAAGAAAGTAAGATATAGATATAGAATATGTCAGGGGATGATAAATGTTTTGGAGAAAAAAATAAATTTACAAAGGGAATAGGAAGAGGTGACAGAGAGAGAGAATGAGAGAGAGAGAGAGAGAGAGAGAATGAGAGAGAGAGAGAGAGAGAGAATGAGAGAGAGAGAGAGAGAGAGAGAGAGAGAGAGAGAGAGAGTCAGTCTGACTGCCTGGAAGAGCATTTTGGGAAAGAGCAGAGCCAAAGCAAAATCTGGGTGTTGAAGGAACTGAAAGGACAGATATGTGGCTGTAGTGGAGGGAACAAGGGGAAAGAAGTAGAAGGTAATAATAGGCAGACAGGGCCATGCTGTAATCCCAGCACTTGGGAAGCTGAGACAGGAGGATAATTCATTCTGGCAGCATCATTTTTATCCTGATCTGATCGCCAGAGATTGTCCCTATTCTCTTATCATAAATCCCTCTCTGGCCTAGTTTTCCAATAGCTTTAGTAAGATAAAGACATTTGACACCCTCAAAACTTCCAGACTTCTGAATCTACTACCTCCTTCCAACTACTTGGTTCTCTCTTTACTTCTCTTCTTGCTTAGTTTAGATCCCAAGATTCTACACTTCACACATACACATGTCTGCCCATCCTCACCGATAACTTCCTTTATTCCTTTGCAGAGAAAATTCCTTGGACTTTGCCAAGTGAAACCACTGCTCTTCTTTCATTCTTCACAGGGGCGTTGTCGCTGTCTCAACCTCAGCACTTGTTGACATTTGGGCAGAATCAGTCTTTGCTGCAGGGGCTGCCTTTTGCATTGTAGGATGTTCAGCAGTAACCCAGGTCTCTACTCATTAGATGCCAGGAGCGCTGCCCCCAATTGTGACAACCAAAGCTACTTCCAGACATTGCCAAATGTGCCTATAGGAGACAACTGTTCCTGATGGAGAAGCACTAACAGAGGCTCCCTCCACCCACATGTGCCTGCCCCTTTATGCATGTATGATTTGCTACAGAATCACAGAGTTTTAGCCAGCTAGATTCCTATCAACTGGATTTTTCATAAGTATTTAAATATGCTAATGTTTCTCCCATAGTAAATAAATAAACAAATGAAACAGCAAATCTCCAACAGTACTTTCACAACTGGTTCACCCAGGGTCCCTACCCCATTTTGCAAGAATTGGTCGTGTTTGATCCCTGCTCCCTCAAATCAGACTCCAGCTTCTGTCGTAGCTTTTGCTGAGGTCCATTCTATAAACATAGTGGATGTGCCTCAGCCCTTGGTCATAAAGCCCACTGGAGAGAACCAGGTTGAGTGAAAATCTCGAGTTCGGTCTGACCTTGAGTTTTGGGTGTCTTAGAGGCAGGCTGGAGATGTGGGTGGACATGGTGTACAGTGAGAGGAGGGGCTGTGGCTAGGATAGAAGTTCCTTCTTCTCCTACAGTTTACCTAGGGATACACAGGTATGTATGCATGTAAGTACTGTAGTGTACTGTACTGCATAGGAAACATAAAGTCCTGGGTGAGGGGAACCAGGGGAAGCTTAGTCAAGTTCTCAAACTTGAAAGTACTTCAGAATCACATGAGGAGTTTGCAGACATGCGCATTTCTGGGTCCCACCTTCAGAAGTTTTGATATAGTAAAACCAAATAGATCTAGAGGTGTAGCTCAGTGGTAGAGGTCTATTTAGCAGATGTGAGGCTATAAGCTCAATCCCTAGAGCCACAAAAAGAAAGAAATAACAAAAGAAAAATCAAATAGGCTTTTTAAGTAGGAGAATTTGAAGTTTTATCAAGTTTCCACATGATGCTGAAGCTACCGGTCCAAGTACCACACATTATTTCATTTTTTAAATATTGGGAATTTAACCCAGGGCCTATGCACTGAGCTACATCCCCAGCTATATGTATTATTGTGAGACAGGCTCTCACAAAGTCATTAAATTTTCCAGGCTGAGCTTGAATTTGACATCCTCTTGCCTCATCTTCCCGAAGTGCTGAGATTACAGAAGTGCCCCACTAGTTCACACTTTAAGTACACTGGTCTGGGGTGCGAAGAAGGGCAGTCCAGGCTTTCCAGTGAAACCCTCCTACATCAATTATCTAGGAGGAGAGGATGAGTTCTTGAGGGGACAGAGGAAACAGTGAGAAAAGTCTGACCACCACCTACAGCCGGACCATCTGCCCGGCAGAGACGCAGATATTACTAGACTACAACTCCCAGGGAGCCTCGCGCCAGCACGCGCGCGTCCCCTGCAGGCGATAGGCGGGAAGGCGCCTGTGGGACCGCTGGACCTTTCGCCAGCATCCGTGAGCGCGGAACCGCGGTGGCTGCGGGCTGAGGGTTGCGAGCTGCTGCAGCGTCGGCGGGAACGGAGCGGGAGCCGAGCCCGGCGGGTGAGTAGGAGCCGCACGGGCGCCAACTTCTCTGCGCCTCAGCCGCGCCGTCTTGTAGGTCGGCGTGCGAGCGCGGGAGTCGGGGCGCAGGGACGCAGGACGCCCCTCTGGGAAGACGCGCCGCGGTCGCCGCAGCTGTGGCCCCGCTGCCCCTTAGCGCGGCAGGTCCTGTCCCCAGCGCTAGAGACATCCTGCCCTGTCTCGCTGTCTGGAAGCAGAGGGGTCCGTGCTGCAGGTGGCACCGCTAGGTGGCCGCCCCCTCCTCGCTGCCCCCCCACCGGGAGGTGGCGCAGGAGCCTGAGACCCAGGGCCAGGTGGCTGCCGGCGACCGGCCCGGGGGTCACTCCCAGCCCCCGCCGCGGCGGGGCAGGTGTGCTGGCGCTCTGCCCCGGCTGACGGGGCCCGGGAGCCTCCCGCACCCTCCTTGGTGCTGCCTGCCGGGGTGCTGTGTGGTGTCAGGGACCTACAAGCCCTTGGTCATCGTCGCGTCCACAGAGCTCCGGCCGCAGTCGCGCCCTGGGGTGACCGTGAAGTGCCTGAGATGCGCGACTCCCGGTCAGCGCGCGGTGTCACAGCGCGGGCCACCGCGAACCCCGGGGACCGTGAGGGTGTTTGCCGCCGTCCCTGTGACGCGGAGCCTGTCCTGAGTGCGACAGTAACAGCCTCCTTTCCCGAATGCCTTTACTACAAAATTAGTTGCGTATGCTTATGCATTTTTTCTTTAAAGCAAGTTTGACTCTGAATATCTTATTTTTATTTTGTGGGACCTCCATTTGCCAGCACGCAAGTTTATATAATAAGCAGTATACGCTTCGAGCAGAAAAAAAAATTGTCATGAAGGTGCTCTTCCTTGCCCTCTATCGGATGAATTATGTTGGGCTGGTTGACGTGCTTATCCATTAGTAACTGTGGCGGCTGGTGGCCAGAGATAAAGTATTTTTGAGTAGAGTCACAGCGCAGCCCTTCAGAACGAGTTTTGGTTTTAGAAGATTTGCTTATCCACTTTCAAACAGTGTGTGGTTTCAACGTTTAAGCTGGGGGAGGTGGGTGGGAGCACGAATTTGTCAATCCTAATAAATTTCAGAGAATAGCTTTGCATGATTAACTCTGAGAACGAGCACATTTCCTTTGGTAGATCTGAAGCTGAGCCTCTTCCATACTATACTCTGAAGCAGTTTTAATGGTAGTTTTTCGGTGGATTTGCTTGGCTGTACCAGGTAGATAATTTTATTATTTGTTAGCAACAACATGTGTCTCTTTCTCATGTTTTTCTTATTTCTTGCCCGTTGTTCACCTTCTCTACATTGTTGACTTTTAAGTTAAATGGGACATCTTTGTCTTGGGTTTGGTTTTAGGGGAATATACTATACTAGATTAGTCTGTCACGTTAGGTGAGTTTTATTTGTGCCTAATTACTAAGAGTTTTAAAGTGTTAATTTTTTCCAAGTGCTTTTGTATAGCGTGCATTCATATGACCATGTAGGTTTCCTTGTTGAAACTGTTCACATAAGTGATTATGGTACTAGATTTTTTTTCTCCATAATCCTGGGACACTTTAAAATATGCTTTTGGTTAGTTCGATAGATTCAGTCTGCTAGCTGATTACTTAGTTTTGGTATCCATATTTATCAATGAGATTGGTATATTGCTTTATTCCTCCCTCATTTTTGTGAGTTCATAATTAGGATTATGCTCTTTTTGCTGATTAAATTGGGAAACTTCTCATCATTTTCTGTGTTCTGGAATAGAAGAATAATCTTTTTCTTGAAGTTTGGCAGAACCTGGCTGCAGACCACTGGTGTTTTGTTTTGTTTTTGCTTTGCAGTGCTGAGGATTGAGTCCAGGGCCTAGGCCAAGCTGGGTAAGCACTCTTCCACTGATGTGCTCCCCAGCCCTGCTGGTGTTTTTAGAAGGTTGATAGCAGTGTTTATTTTTTTTCCACAATCACTGATTTTTTTTTCAGGTTTATTTCTTCAAATCAATTTGGTAATTTCCATTGTTTTAGAAAGTCATAAACATTGTTGAATTTTAACATATAGTAGCACAGTGTTTTATATAGTTTGTTGTGGGGAAATAAACTCATGCATTTGTGATGTTATTTCTTAATATTAATGCTTTTTATCCCTTTTCTCTGTTATTGGTCAAACTTGCTAAATGATTGCTTTTTATTAATCCTTTTGAAGAACCAGCTTTGGGATTTATTGGTTATTCTTCTACACCAATAATTTCTGTTCTTAATATTTACCTTTCTGCTTAATTTAAATTTATTTTGCTCAAGTGCTAGCCTTCTGAATTGAAAACTTAAATCACTTATTCAGTCAATTGGTCCTCTTCCTAAACAAGGCAAGGACTTCTAATTCTTTCATTCTATTCACTCCCATTTAACTTTAACTGTTATTTTTACTTTAATCTTTTGAATTAAACATTGCAGTTGTTATTATTTTCTAGGTCAGTATTTATCTGGTTTATGTACATTTTTACCATTTCCTTTCCTCTCTATTCCTTTGTACATCATTATTATTGCTACATATATTACATTGTGTATATATTCATAATGTAGATATTAATTTTACCTTGATTGGCATTGGGGTTGTGTGCTGTTTTGGATTGTTATGAGTAACGCTGCTATGGTTGATCTAGTATTTGTTATTTATTGAATGAATGAATGCATTTCCATTGAGTATATCCAGGAGTGAAACTTCTAGGTCATAAAACACACTGCCAGTTCTCTTCTGTCTCTGTTTGTCAGTCTGTGTGTGACCCTCCCTCCCTCCCTCCCAGCAATCACACCCAAGCCCTCACACAGGCTAGGCAAGTGCTCTACCACTGAGGTACATCCTGATACTATGAATTTCTAACAGTGCTTGCCTCAGTTTATTTACTCTAAAGGTGTGTGGCTGGTCCATGTGCTTGCTCATGCCTGGTATTTTTTATTTTTCCATTTTTGTCTCTGGTAGATGTCATGTTGTGGTTTAAATCTGAATTTCCCTGATGATAAGTGAAATTGAGCTCCTTTGATGCCTTTAATTTTTGTACATATCTATAAAGATTTTTCTCTTGCTGTTTAAGTATAATCTGTTTGGGCTGGCAGTATAGCCCAGTGGCACAGAGCCTGCCTGGCAAGCACCAGGTCCTGAGTTCAATTCCTAGTACCTATATATATTCTGTATATATTCATTCCTTATGAATTCAGCAAGAAAAACACCTTAACATGATTTTGATCCTGTCCCATCTTAAAAGCATATGAAATTTAGGGGGTTTTGTACATTATACAAACCAGTTACTTAGATAAATTGTAAGTTTTATTATTTGTTCATCACTGATACTTTTATCTCATTTATTTTGCTTGACTGTGTCCTTGTTTCATTTTGTCTTCAGAGATTTAAACTTCCTGGGTACCTTTCTTTGTCTTTTCTTTTCTTTTTCTTTTTTTTTTTTTTCTTTTTAATTAGGAATCAAACTCAGGACCTCACACTTGCCAGGCAGGTGCTGTGCCATTGAGCTATATCCTGGCCTGCGTAATTTTCTGAATGGTAAACTTTTCAGATTTTTTTATGTTTAAAAATATTTGGCTATCCTATGTAAATATTGCTGGCTGGGTATAAGATTCTAAATTAAAAGTCTGAATTTTATTTTTTATTTACTTTTGTTTTTTTTAACTTTTTTTTTGTTTTACTTTTGGTTTTTTAAGACAATATGTTGCTACTGTGTATAGTTCAGGCTGGCCTAGAACTTACTACACAGCTTAAGCTGGCCTTAAACTCCTGGGGATCCTCCTGTCTCAGTCTCCTAAGTGCTGGAATTATAGCAGTGCACCACAATGCCTGGCTAAAACTCTAAATTTTAAAGATAACTCTTCATTATTTGCTGACATCTAATATAGTTGATAAGTCTATGACATCTGATTCCCATTCCTATTGTAAGTTAGCTGGTTTATTTTCTTTGATATTTTACAATTTTCTGTTCTCCTTGGAGTTCTAAAATAGTACCATGTCTGTCCAGGGAGTATATATATCTTTTTTGTTTTTCTTGCTCAGCACTTGATGGTTCCTTTTTTTTTTTGTACCAGGGATTGAACTCTTGACTGCATGCTTGCAAGGCAGGTGCTTATGCGACTGAGCTAAATCCCCAGCCCTGGTGGTTTCTTTCGTTCTGAAGATTAATACATCTTTTTGATCCTAGAAAAGTTTCTAGTACTTCTTTGCCTATATTCTCTCCATATTCTGTTTCTGGAGTTAACTCTTAAAATTTTTTGATTTATCTTTCATGTTTTTTGAATATTTTTTTTTTTCTTTTTGGATTTTTGAGCCAAAGTCTCACTACATGGTACAGACTAGCCTTGAACTCACTTATGTAGCCCAGACTGGCCTTGAATTCATGGTACTCCTCCTGCTTCAGCCTCCCAAGTGCTGGGATTACAGGCATGCATCAACACACATGGTTCTTAAACATTTTCTTTTCAAATGTGCTGTCCTTTCATCTTCATGGGTCACATTCTGGGATGTTCCTTGGGTTGATTTTCCAGTTCACAAATTAAATGTTTAGTTTTTTCCAGTCAGTCCTTCAGCTCATTTATTATTTTTAATGTTAATTATCATATTTAAAATTTGTAAGATCTCTACTTTTTAACATTTAACTTTTCAATCTTTGAAATCATCAGTGTTCAGCTGGGTGAGGTGATCCTGTTAGCCCAGCACTCCTGAGTGACTGAGGCAGGAGGGTCACAAATTCGAGCCCAAACTGAGTGACTCAGTGAGATCCTGTATAAATTTTTTAAAACAATGGGAGCAATTGTTTAGATCAGTTTGAAGGCCCTGAGTTTAATCCAGTACTGGAAAAAAAAGATACTCACTGCTTAATACTGTATTCACAGAGGGATCTCCTAACACCTCTGTCCCCTACCTACTCAGGCTCTCTTACCCCACAATGAGGTAACTATTGTCCTTAGTTTCTTATGCTTCCTTTAAAAGTCTCCATCAAATTAGCAACCATGAATCAAATTCTTCATTCCTCATTTTTTTGCACAAATAATAGCCTGATTTTACATCTGCCCTTCATCTTCTCTTTTCGTTTCATGATATATTTTAAGATAATCACATGTAAACCACTTGTTTTCCATAGACACAATGTCCCTCAAGTCTTTCCAAGGCTAATGCTTTCTTCTTTGTGTTCTAGTAACTTGTTTTCTTTGTGTATGTTCTTCTAATGATTTGGTGTTCCCTTTTTGTGATATGGAATAAAAATTTGATGTTTCTTTTTTTAAATTTTATTTAAAGAGAAAAAAGCAAAACAGAAAAAGGGTAGAAACAGTACAGAATTTCAAAAAAAAAATAAATAGTAACAGATCACTACTTGATAAATTATATATTGTCTTCTCAGATATAGTTGTTCAGGTTACAAAATTAAAGCATACAAAGTGGACATTCAAACAGTGAGGCTGCAACAGTTCTGTTCAACAAACAAAAACTCAACAACATGGTTATCAATCCTACACATTTAAACATACATGCAGTTATATCCTTTAGAGCACTTTCTTTTCCTCCTTTTGCTTTTTAAGTCCACATATCATGTTCCAGCTTGCTTAGTACCTTACTAATCTGTTTCGTTGTTATTTACTTTTTAATCAACTTATACAATTCTGTTGCTTTGTTTTTGTGTTTCTCCTCATCCATTCCCCATGGATCAGCTTTGGGGGAGTTGGGAGTTTTTGGAGGTATTTTGTTACTTTGTTATCTCTCTTTTTAAAAAAAAATTATTATTATTATTAAAAAATTTGATATTTCTTAAATCAAGTGTAGCCATATATAATTGTACTCCCTATAATCCCAGCACTCGAGAGGCTGAGGTAGGAAGATCACCATGAGTTCAAGGCCAGCCTGTACTACATAGGGAGAGACCTTGTTTCAAAAAAACAAAACAAAACCCAAATCCAAACAAAACAAAACAAAATGTAATACTTCTGCCATTTCATAGAATTTTAAGACATTTAGAAGGCAGACATATGTGTTCAGTCCTTCATTTTGACCCAATCTCCCATACAATCTTTTATCTTGAATTTATTATTTTTGATTACTACATGTTGGTAGCATATGCAGTTTACAGTCATTCTGGGGAGTGGGTCAGCATACAAAATACAACTTTTTTTAATCCCTTTCCCTCTTGCCTCCCTCCTGCCTCCTCTTAATCCTCTTTCTCCATTTTTGTTGTTATTTTAATCTTATCTCCCATCTGTGATGTATGATGTTTACACTCATTGAGGTTACTAGGTTCCTGTACATGGCATAGCTTTGTTCTATTTATTTCCCCTTCCTCTCCCTCTCCCCTCTCTCCCATGTCCTCTTGGACCCTTTCTTGAATCTATCTTGAATTTACTTCTGTGTCAGTAGTCACAAAGACCACCTGCAGATTGGTGGTTCACTAGGAGGACTCCTACCTAGGATTCTTATCATGTAGTAGTGGCACTCAGGATTTGTATACTTTTATTTTTTACAGTGAAAGTACACAAAGCAAAATCAGAAAAGGGCAAGGTGTGTGGGTCCACATCCAGAGGAAACCAGGCACCAGCTTCCAAGAATCCTGTCCCCGTGAGGTCACACACAATATGCCCCTTCCCAGTGACATACCAGTGACAGCACATGTGAAGTGTTGCCAACCAGGGAAGCCCATGGAGACCTAGAGCTCAGGGTTTTTTCTCCTGAGGTCTGGTCATGTAGACCCCCTCTGCCCGGCACATTCCACATTCCAGACTGCAGCAGGAAAGCAGCTGTTCAGCAGAAACCACTGTGTTCATACAAATAGTTTAGGCACAATGCCCCACTGTTCCCAGTTAGGATAGTGGGAACCCTAAGTTTCCAAATGCCAGCCAAGGGTCAGCCTGGCCTTTTAAATAATAGCAGCCTCAGGTCTGCTAGGTTAACTCTTTTTTGGAAAAATTCCCTCTGTTTAAAACAAACAAAACAAAACAAAACAAAAAGCAGACATTTCCTGGAAATGACTTCTAACCAGGTTATCAAGTGGCTTTTGGCCTCTCTAAAGAGACAGCAGTATTTTGGAGTATTGAGGTGCAAACTGTCTCAGATGCCTTGGGTTCAGTCCCCATCACTGCAGAGTGACAAACAAACCCAGGTATAAACTGTGACTAAAGAACCACTTTTTGGTTTTCAAAGATGCCAGAGTACAGCATATGCTAAGTAGACTTGAAGGGAGAGCGTGGAGGAACCACTCAAACATTCAAAGGTATTTTTCCCCCTTAATTAATCTTTAGTCATTTCAAGATGAACACCATCTTTAACATGGCAAACTGTGTTTGTTTATGTCTTTTCCACCGAACCATTACCTCCCCCATCCATGTTAGTCTCTATTCTCCAAACGCTGGCTATAGCTTTGGTCATGTCACATTTCATGACTTGCTTTCCTTCTGTCCTTATATGAGGTGGCTCTGAGGCTGTACTTTATGCCTGAGTTTGATCTTTCACTAGATTGAAAATTCTGAGACCTGAGCAGCAAGTCATACTTAGTTACGCACTCTATGCCTCTTTGGCAGAATGACACACTTAAGAGTTGGTGCCTAAAAATATTCATTGAAAGAACAGCTACCATAAATCAGGAAGTGGTGTCTTCTTCATTCTTTGCTCTCCCGGCTTGACACATAGCTCATGTTCCGTGCTAAGAATGGTGGTATAAAGCGCTAAGCTCTTTATACAGCTCCTGTTGTCTGAGTTCTGTCTGTGGCAGATGGTTTAATTAAATGGTTTAATTTGAAAGGCTTTTTGAGGTCACTGAACCCGAGTGTGGGCTTAGATTGTCAAATCATCTTTTCTGTCTCATTCTATGGGCTGCATCTAGTTGTAGATCTGTTTCATCTCTTTTCTGTGTTTTCAGACCTTAGAAGTGTGGCGGGAACAAAATTATTCTCATTCTTAGCATTTTGGCATTGTACATCTGGGCTAGCTCCTTTTTTTTTATTTCCTCCCTGATACTGGGGATGGAACCTAAGGCCTTTGCACTGAGATACATACTCAGTCGTTTTTACAATGTTTTATTTTAAGGCAGGGTCTCATGGAGTTGCTAAATTGCCCAGGCTAGCTCAAATTTGTAATCCTGCCTCAGCTCACTGAAGTGCTGGGATTAAAGGCATGTGTCACCATGCCTCATGAATCCATCTGTTATTTTACTTATTCCTTCATTCAATTGGTTCATGTACTCATGCATTGCCTGTAACTCACTTTCATTCTCTTCCCCCACTAGCCAGCTATTCTGATTTGTTTCGTGAATATGCTTTTGTTGCATGTACACTTAAGATGCATACTGTTTTATGTGTGTATAGTTTTAATGTATATAAGCGGTGTCATTTTATAGACTTTGCTGTTTCTTAGTGTTATAATTCACCACTATGTCTGTTACTGTCACTGCCCATCCCTGTTGTTTTGCCATTCTCTGGGCTTTGTGTCCACTACCTGTTGCTCTTCTGCCTTCCTGTGCATGGACACCCTGATGGATTCCCACTCCCAGATACCACACACAATGCTGAGGGAAACTCACATGAGTCCCATTATGGGTTTGTGTGAGAATCTCTTTGGGATTTAGGCCCAGGAGCAGGGTTACCTGCTCATAGTGTGTTCCTGTACAGTTGGTCCTCCCTATCAGTGGGTTCTGCATTCATGAATTCAACCACGTGCAGGCGGAAAATAGCTTTTTAAAAATTGTATCTGTACTGAACATGTACAGGCTTTTGTTCTTATCCTTCCCTAAACAGTGCAGTACATAAGGTATTTATATAACATTTACATTGTATTAGAAATTATAATCTAGAGAAGATTGAAGGTACACAAGAGGATATGCATGGGTTATATGCAAATAACAAACTGTATTATGTAACTGACTTGAGCATTTGTAGACTTGGTATCTAAGAGTAGTCCTGGAACCAATCCCCTGTGGATACTGAGGGACCACTGTGCTTAATGTAAGCAGCATTGCCACCTTGTTCTCTAGAGTAGCTGTACCACCCTCCTTTCTCCTAGTAGCACCTAAGATTCATTTTCTTCTTCCTTCTCTTGTGTCTAAACTGCAAGATTACATACAGTTTGAGTAACTCTTATGAGGAACACTTGGGGTTTTGGAGTATTTGTGTATACTTAAAATAACTCAAGGAGGGGACCCAAGCCTAAATACAAGATTAACTTTGAGATTTTGAAATATTTGTATATACTTAAAATGTCTCAGGGAAGGGACCCAAGCCTAAATACAAGATTATAACATAAGTTAATCTTGTATTTAGGCTATATATCTATATCTATAATAAATTTAGTTTTAGTCTAGATATATCTAGACCAAAAGTTTATAAAAATTTTTAGTGCACCTGTGTTTTGACCTGTCACTTGAGATCACATGTGGAATTTTCCACTTATAATGTCCTGTCAGTACTCAAGAAATTTGGATTTTGGAACGTTCTGAATCCTGGGTTTTTTGGTTTAGGGATGCTTAAGCTGTACATCATTCTGTATATATTAAGGACCTAGTATATGCCAGGCACTCCAATTATGATGATAAATAGACAGATCCTGACAATTGACAAATTCTGTCCGTTAAGCTTAGTGTTTGGAAGAGAGGTAAGTGAGCAGGCAGTTACCAAAGATGATGACAGGACAGGCCAGGAGCGTGCCCAGAGATGAGCAGTGGCAATTGGGATCAGGGCATGTCAGGACTTTCTAGAAGAAGGTGATATCTAAGTGTAGGTTCAGGAGGAGTTAGACAAGAGAAGGCAAGGGCCTCCACTGTAAACCCACAAGGTAGGAGTTTACCTCAATATAGATGGAAAGTGAAGATCAAAGAAAGGGAGAGTAGAAGTGGTAAGCAGTCAAACGTGGAACACAAGAATGGCAAGAAATAAATGAAATAAAACATTCACACATTGAATCATGAATGCTTAAATAATCAAAGGCTGATGACAACTCCCCATGCTATTAACATGTGTCAGAACAAAAGTAGCCATGAACAATTGTCTCAATTTTATGAGGTTAGAATAACTCTCATTAGAAAACAGTGGAAAGCCGGGTGTGGTGGCTCACGCTTATAATCCTAGAACTCAGGAGGCTGAAGCAGAAGGATTGCTGTGAGTTAGAGGCCAGCCTGGGCTACAAAGTGAGCTCAAACCCTGAACTCCTGAACTGCATAGTGAAACCCTGTCTCAAAAAGAAAAAAAAATGAAGAAGAAGAAGAAGAAGAAGAAGAAGAAGAAGAGGAGGAGGAGGAGGAGGAGGAGGAGGAGGAGGAGGAAGAAGAGAAGGAGGAAGAGGAGAAAGAAGAGGAAGAAAACAACAGTGGAAGCCCGTACAAGTAAACTATGTGCTAAGTTAACTTATGGTATGTATGTAAACATTCTAAAAAATAGCAAAATGAGTTTAGCAGAATATTATAAGGAATAAACTTTGACCACATAGATTTTACTCTAGAGGTTCTAGAATGTTCTTGCGTGAGAACATGTTAGCTTAATACATTATACAGATAAAAAGAGTAGAGCTATAAAATCACCTTTGGAGAGTCTGGAAAGCTGCTTGACTGAATTTGATGTTGACTCATCATTCCTTGAGAAGTTTTCCTGCAAAACAAAGTGCATTTGTTTTGCGCAGTGTTCTTTGCCTGGTTACCTTTTCATTTCTCTGGCAGATCTCTGGCAAATCATTAGTTATGTCACTTTGCATTCATGATCTCCTTTGTGAAGCTACTGGTGTTTATTCTGTGTGGAGTAAGTGCTTCTCTTCTCTCCAGTAACACTCCTTTCTTGCATTTCAGTTGGAATGTTTTAGCTCCTTCTGTAAGAGCTGGGTACCATGTTAGAGATGGCGATCCAAAGACAACTCGGGGACAGGCAATGGGCCTCTTTATTCTCAGGTTCACTGCCTACCCTTCTTGTGTTCTTCTTTAGCTCTAGATAATTCCTACAAACTTTGTTTTGCCTATTCCCTTGTCAGCTGACTTTGGCCAAGTGTGACTAGTAAGAAACACTGGTGAAATACTAGGAGGAAATAAGGAGCCAGGTCGTTTGTTTCCTGTTCTCTGCTGTGAATGTTCCCCCTGGGGGTGGTCCTGGCTGCAGCTGAGGGCTGTGGTAGGACCTTCTCTTTCCTTTATCTCTCCAGTATTAGAGTTGGTGGACGGATCACACTGTGGCTAATCTCTGCACTGATTTGCCATCCTGTTTGGCTTTTTAACCCTTTCCAGAATCGTGTAATTAGTTGCCATATTAAATTTTCTCTACTAGACCGTTGCTTTTCAATGTTGTCTCTTTTATTGGATGCTGCTTGATGTAGACAGGGTTCCTATTCTGTGTGGTTCCCAAATCTTACAGGAAAAATAGACATAAAAATGACTATAATTTTTGTTTACTCAGTGCTCATCTTCCTTTGGAAGCAGACTCTGGGCATGGGAATTAACCAGAATGAGCCGATGAACTACAGTGAGTCAATCTAAATGTAGGTACAAACACATTCAGAGCAAAGACCAGGTAAAGACTGAGAGTGAAGACGGCTGCCTATAAGCCAAGGAGAGAAGCCTGGATCACACTCATCCCTCTCTGTCCTCCGAATGGGCCAGTCCTATTGACACCTTGTTATTACATTTTCTGCTTGCAGAACTGTGTCTCAGCTACCCTGTCTGGGGTACTTTTCCTTTGGTAACCCTAGTAAACTTATACACTTCTATACTCCCAGACCTAAACAACCACTAGTCTTTCTGTCCCTATAGATTTGATAGATTTCCTTATCCTTGATATTTCACAAGTGAAATCATATAACATTGTGGTCATGTGTGACTGGCTTCATTTACTTTGCTTGATGTTTTCAAGGTTCATCCATGGAGCAGCCTGTAGTAGTATATCTTTTTATAGACACATAATATTCTAATGTGTGAATATATCACGTTTACCTGTTCATTAGTTGATTGGCACTTGATTGTTACCAGCTTTACAGTTGTAAATAATGTAGGTATAAACACTCATGTACAAGTTTCATGTGTGTATTTATTGGGGATCTACAGACAGGTTCTGTTGTTATCTGACTTTTCTGGCCATCCTGCAACTGAACAAAAAACCAGCTAACATATTTGTTATTATCTGACTTTTCTGGCCATCCTAGTGAGTATGTGTTATGATTTAGATCTAACATGTCTCCCAAAAGTCTTGTGTGCTTTGGAAGGTAATAAAAGCATAGGGGTTTATTCCACTGATGGATTCATAGCTAATTTACCGTTAGAAGGTGGGGCCTGGTTAGAGGTGGGTCACTAGGAGTGACCTTGAAAGATGAATTCTTTTTTCTGGCTCTTCCCCTACCTCTCTGCTTCCTGCCTGCCGTGGCATGAGCACCTTTCCTCTGCCATGCCCTCCTCCCGTGTAATTTCTGTCTTGGAGCTAACCAATCATGGACTGACTCTCTAAAAACTATGAGCCAAAATAAACCTTTCTACTTAGAGTTGTGAGTTCTGGTATTATGCTGCAGGGTCGGGACCATGGACGTGCCTCAAGAAGTGCTATCTCATTGTGGTTTCGATTTATCTGTCTAATGTTGTTCAGCATATTCTCATGTCCTTTTTTTGGCCACTTGTATACCTTTTCTAGAGAAATATATATTCATGTCCTTTGCACAGTTTTTAGCTGGTTTTTTTTGTTCAATTGTAGGAGTTCTTTAGTATTATGGATATTAAACTTATCAGATACATAATTCAAGAATGTTTTATCTCATACATTGGTTGTCTTTACTTTCTTGTTGATATCCTTTTAAAGCAAAAGTTTTCTTTTCTCTCTTCTCTTCTCTTCTTTTCTTTTCTTGCGATATGCAGTTCAGGCTGGCCTTGAACTCACTTTGTAGCCCAGGCTGATCTCGCACTTGCAATGATCCTCCTGCCTCAGCCTCCCAAGTGCTGGGATTACAGGTGTGCATCACCATGCCCGGCTCCAAAAATTATTTTAAATAGTACAATTTGTCCATTTTTACTTTTGTTACTTAGGCTTTTTGTGTCATGGATAAGAATATTTTATGCCTTATCCAAGGCCTTTATGATTTATTCCTATGTTTTCTAAGAATTTTATAGTTTTCACCCTTATATTTAAATCTTTGATGCATTTTAAATTTTTGAATATGTTGTAAGGAAAGGGTTTACCATAATTCTTTCACATGTGACTATTGGTTACCCAGGCCCATATATTAGAAGGAATACTTTCCCCCTGGAATGGTCTTCATGCGCATTTTTAAAGTCAGTTACTGCCAGGTGCTGCAGTCTGTAATCCCAGCACTTGGAAGGCTTCCAGCAGAAGGGTTACCACAAGTTCAAGGCCAGCCTGGGCTACACAGTGAGTTCAAGGCCAGTCTGAACTACAAAGTAAGACCCTTTTCAAAATTAAAGTAAAAATAAACATAAAAACAGAAACACAAGCAAAAGCAAAGCAGTTACCCTAGATGTTTGGGCTTATTTCTGTATCTCAGTTCTATTCCATCGGTCTCTGTGTCTGTCTTTTTTGCCATTTCCACGCTGTCGTGATTTCCATTGCTGTGTAGTAAGTTTTGAGAAATGGGAAATGTGAATCATCCTACTTTGTTTTCATTTTTCAAGATTGTTGGCTCTTCAGGACTCTTTGCTCATTGTCTTACAATTCTGTATGAGTTTTAGAAACATTTTGTTAATTTCTACACTGGAGTCGCTTGGGATTTTGGAAAGGACTATGCTGAATATATAGATCAATTTGGAGAATATTGTCATTTTAATATTGAGTCTTCTGATTCATGAACATGAGTGTTTTCCATTTGTTTAAATCTTTGATTTAACAATATTTTGTAGTTATCAGAGTGTAAATTTTACACTAAATTCTTTGGATAAATTTACTCCAAGTATGTTTATACTTTTTGACACTGTTGTAATTTCATTTTCAGATCATACATTACAAGTAGACAGAAATATAATCAATTCTGTATAATTTATTGTATTCTGCAACCTTGAACTTGCCCAATGTCTTAGTAGATTCCCTAAGATTCCCTAAATATGAGACCATGTCAGCTGTGAATAGATGCAGTTTTATTTTTTCATTTTTATTTTTATTTTATTTTTTTTGTGGTACCAGGGATTGAACTCACAACCTTGCGCTAGCCAGGCAAGCGCTTATGCCACTGAGCTAAATCCCCAGCCCTAATATTTCTTCATTTTTAATCTAGATGTGTTTTCCTTTCTTTTGTTGCTTAATTACCCCTATTAGATGCTTCAGTACGATGTTGAACAGCCAGAGTGGCTATCTTGGTCTTGTTCCTGATCTTAGAGGGAAGTCATGCTGTCTTTCTCATTAAGTATGATATTAGATTAATTGATTGATTAATTGATTGATTTTTCCAGAACCAAGAATCAAACTCGGGATCTTGTGCTTGCCAGGCAGGCACCATACCACTGAGCTATGCCCCTGACCCCATCTATGTAGGGTTTTAGTATTTTGGTTTTATCAGGTAGAGGAAAATCCTTTGTATCCTTAGTTTTCTGGGAAAAAAAATTAATCCTAAAAGCTGCTTCAGTTTTTCAAGTGTGATATCTTTTTCTTTTCTTTCTTCCTTGTAACAGGTCTTCCCTAAATTGCCCAGGTTTGGCCTAATTTTGTAATCCTTTTACCTCAGCATCCCAAATTCTAGGATTACAGACATACACTCTATGCCTGGCTTGCAATATTTTTTCTATGTCAATTGAGATGATTGTGTTATTCTGTGTATTGATATTATTGATATATTTTCAGATGTTAAGACTTTCAAATCAATCTTGCATAAATCCCACAGGGTCAGGGATTTAGCTCAGTGGCTTAGGCACCTGCCTGGCAAGCACAAGATCATGAGTTCGATCTCCAGTACTAAAAAAAAAAAAAAATTCCCACAGGTTCAGGGTATACAATTTTTTAATACATTGTTGGAACTAGTTTGCTAGTATTTTACAGAGGCCTCCCATGCCCATATTTAGAAGAGGAGTATGCTTTTCTGTGTGATATCTTTGTCTGGTTTCTGTACTGGGATAGTACTTGTCTCATGAATAAATTGGTAAGTGTTCAGTCTGCATTTTTCTGATACAGTTTGTGAACAACTTATACTCTTATTTAAATATTTGATAGAATTGATCATGAAATCTGGGCCCGATTACTAGTTGAGTCTTCACTTGTTACAGCTATATTCAGAATGTCTATTTCTTTGTGAGTAAGTTTTGTCTTGATTTCCCTTTGATTCCTGAAGAATATTTTCACTGGACCTAGGATTCTGGGTTGGTAGTAACTTTCAGCGCTTAAAAAGTACTGCACTGTTTCTTTCTGGCCTCCATAGTACTATAGAGAAATTTGCTGTTATCTTAATTATTTTTGTCTCTATAGGCAATTTTTTTTTTGTTGTTGTTGTTGTTTTTTCACTGCTTGTAAGATAGTTTGTCTTTTAGTCTTTTCAGAAGTTTAATTCTGGTATATCTTGGTGTGACTTTCTGTGAGCATTTAGTTTGGGATTCAGCATTTGTAATCCATAGGTTTATGCCTTTTGCCAATTTGGGTAGGTTTCAAGAGGTTTTTTTTTTTTTTTTTTTTTTCCTTTTAGCACTTTTTCAACTCTGCTGTCTTTATTTCCAAATTCCCTGGACTCTGAAATTAAGTGATCTGTGGGGCCTGGTAGTGCAGGCCTGTAATCTTAGCACTCCAGAGGCTGAGTCGAGGAGATCACTGTGAGTTCAAGGCTGGCCTAAACCACACATCAAGACCCTGTCTCAAAGGAACCAACAAAGCATTTATTGTAATTGCATTCTCTGAGGCTTTCTTCTCCCTGTCCCTCCTCCTCTTTCTTGTTTTCTTTTTCTTCCTCTTGCCTTTTTATCATCATTGTCAATCTCATTACTGTTTATATTGGGTAATTTCTATTGTTTTATTTTCAAGTTTACAGGTTTTTTGATTCCTTCTCCCCTCTTCCCCTGTGTTAAGCCCTCTCATTGGATTTGGTTACTGCATCTCTCAGTTCTAAATTCTAAATTGTAAAATATATATTGTTTAATTTCTTTGCTGAGACTTTTTCCCTTTGTTTCAAACTCATTCATAATTGTTTGTTGAAGCATTTTTATGATGGCTGCCTTAAAATCCTTGTCAAGTTAACTCTAATATCTGTGTTATCTTCGTGTTGATATCTACTGACTTTCTCATTCAGTTTGAGATTCACTTGATGGGATAAGCATTCTCACTTGAAACTTGGTCATTTTGAGTATTTTGTTAAGAGATTGTAGTTCTTATTTAAACCTATTTTTACTGGCTTGCCTTTTGTCTTCTATTCTTTTTTGGCAGTACTGGGCATTGAAGCAGGGCTTTCACATTAAGCTACATTTTCATTTTTATTTTTTATTTTGAGACAAGGTTTTACTAAGTCACTAAATTGCCCAGGCTGGGCTTGAATTTATGATCTTTTTGCCTCAGACTTATAGAATGCTGGGATTACAGGTGTGGACCACTGTGTTGGTTTAGGCTGGCTCTTTTGAACACATCTTCCTAATACACTATTAGAAACTTGTAAAGGAGGGATAAATACTAGGATAAATACTTCTCGTTACTTACAGAAGGGATAAATACTAGGCTTTCTCTTTGTCTCTGTTTTGTTTATTTATTTATTTTTTTGAGATAGAGTCTCACTATGTATCCCACACTGGCCTCAAACTCAGGGTGATCCTCCTGCTTCAGCCTCCTGAGTGTTGGAATTACAGGTGTGCACCACCAAGCCGGCTCTGCTTCTGTTGATATCCAGTATCACTGCCAGGTGGAGATGGATGTTCTGGCTCTCAGCTAGGCACCCCCATCCCTCTTTGTGCTGAGAATGTTGCTCACCACAGTGCCCTCATTCCACCCTGGGGGAAGAAAGGAGGGGTGGCTGTATTACCTCTGGGAACAAGTAACATCATTGACTAAGTCACCTCTGATACCAGGCAGCAGGGAGAGGAAAGGATGCCCTCATCCTACTAGGTGGGAGTGTGTTATGATTTGAATGTTCCCACCAAAAACTCAAGTAATTTAATCTCTTTTGTGAAGTATTAATAGGTGGAGCAAGATGGGGCAGTTAAGAGATGGCGGGGGTCACAAAAACTCTGCTTGGAGTAATGGGTTATCACTAAAGAGGATAAAACCAAGGAAAACAAAACAGAATAAAACCAATCAAAATAAACCAGTATAAGTGATATAGGCCTTCAAAATCTTATGCAATCAGCAGTAGTTACCATAATGCCTTTTGTTGTTTTCGAAATAGCTGCAGATACCTTGAGACATAGTAAAAATAGAACAGAACAAAATAGAATAGAAACAATAAAAATAAAACAATGAGTGCAATAAAGGACTTCAAAATAAGCCAATAGTAAATCCAAAATGGCTAGCATAATATGTCTTGCTGTCTTTTACATAGCTGCTCATGCCATCAGATTTAACATAATCAAACAAAACAAAAGAGAATAAAACCCAACCCAACAAAACAGTGAAAATGATATGGTTTCCAGGCAGGGATCGCTTCCTAGTTAGGCCTTGTTCTCTCTCTCCACAGTCTGTGAATGTCGCTGACTCAAGGAGAGAGGCTTGGGTCTGGCTGTCCCCACTAAAGTGACTTTGTTATTAAAATGTACTCTCTAGCTCTGTCTCATTATGGGATGCCCTCCACTTTGTCAGGATCCAGCTGAAAGGCTGTAACCAGGAGCTGTGCATATGCCAGAGCCTTGCTCTTGCCCATATATATATGGGGTTTTTTTGAGTACAGGAATCAAACTCAGGACCTTGTGCTTGCTAGGTGGGTGCTTATGCCACTGAGATATATCCTCAACTCCAGAACTATGAGCTAAATAAACCTCTTTTCTTTATAAAATACTCAGCCTCCGATATAGTCATACCTTGGTACTCAATTGCTTTGAAACTCATTGAATTTGGTACTCAGTGCATTTTGACAGATAATTTTGCCCTGATTGCCTTGTGTCTCACTACCATTTCCAGCTGGAACACTTTGTTTTGCACTTGTCATTTTTGTGGTATTTGTGATGCTTCCTGGAACCAATTAATGAGTACAGAGATGGCACTGTATTTTGTGGCACTGCCTCCCCCCAAGCCAGACTGAGACAGAATGAAAGTCTAGACTGTGTTGGGGTTGGAGATGGGTACCTCATTACAGCCAGTCAAGAATAAAAGCCTTGGTCTTTTTTTTTTTTTATCGGTATCAGGGATCCAACTCACGACTGTGTGCTTGTAAGGCAGGCACTTATGCCGCTGAGCTAAATCCCCAGCCCAAAGCCTTGGTCTTTATTCAGCCTTCCCTGACACTTTGCTAATAGAAGTAGTGGGTACC
The DNA here is from genome assembly GCA_004027455.1 of Hydrochoerus hydrochaeris. NCBI lineage: Eukaryota > Metazoa > Chordata > Mammalia > Rodentia > Hydrochaeridae > Hydrochoerus > Hydrochoerus hydrochaeris. The sequence goes on from PVLA01011750.1 coordinate 28,952, forward strand.
TTTATGCTTTGTAACTGGGAGTGTAGGCCCCTGACCCTTTCTTGGGGTAGATTCAGTTTGGGGCTTTGTTTGGGTGGGGGGTGGTATTTGGCTGGAGAAGAGCAATATGGTCTAAATGTGTCCGGTTTCTTTAGATTGTTCTTTCCCTGGTATTCAACTAAAGAAAGTGAGCATTTCTTGGAGCTCTTTCAATCTGGGTCCTTTGATGTTTCTAAACTGCCCGTCTCTTTAGGTCCAAGTCTAGAAAAATGAGGCAAAAAGAAAACCCAAAGACTGACTCATCACAGGAGTGTTCCTTGGGCTCTGGTTTTCCTAGACAGTCTGCCGCCCACTCTCCACCTTTCAAAACCTTCTTATATTAGTTTTATATCCAGTGTCCAGGGTTTTAGTTGTACTTAGTGAAAAGAATAAGAAAAAGTATCTTTCTATCTTCCTGGAAGCCCAAGTCCACACCGTGGTTGTGTGTGTTTTCCAGAATTGATTTATTTTTTTATGAAATCAGATCTTCATTAAGAGGCCCAGCCAGTTTCCTAGCACAGCGCGGTGTCCCACATTCTGCCTTGTCCAGTTTTCTCCTCTTCTCTTCTGAGGAGTCTTACGCTGACGGTGCTGGTGGGAAGGCTCCTGGGTGACCCTGTGCGTCACCACACTGCTGGAGGAGCCATGGAATGTCTGGGCGCCTCACTGCTGGGGGTGGCACCCTTGACCATTCCTGCCTGTTGCAATTAATAAGTTATCCGTGGGGTGAAACTTTGATATCATGTGAGCATCCATGTCCCCCAACCTCTTCCTCAAATGTTTTAGCATCTCTTGGTGAACATATGAAGTTTACGAAATGGTAACTTTCCTAATTGTTTTTCTCTTTCCACTTGTTCGCTTGCATTCATCTCTACAGAAGAGCCTTATCTTTCATCCTTTTATCCTTTCTTTGTATTAATATGTGCTTAAGTCTTGTTCTATCGTTTGCTATCTTAGACTCTTATACACACATACCTATGTATTTATATGTATATTTTTCTTTTTTGTAGTGCTAGGGATTGAACTCAGGCCTTTGTCCATGCCAAGCAAGTGCTCTGAGCTATACCCTAACCTGATTATACTTTTGACATTATATTTTGGTGATATTGCCCTACACTGGCCACACTACATGGAGCCTCTCTGGATTCACTCTTGAGTTCATGTGTCACACCCCACAGATATATGGGCATTTCCTTCATTTCTGAGCATCCCAAGATGCTACAAATTCACCAAATTTACTTCATCTTCACCCCTAGAATCAGCTATTTCTAGGGAATCCTGTTTCCTTCTAGTATTTACAAATGTAGGTAAGTACCTAGGGAGGAAGGGTGGGAAGATAAAATATTGAATTAAAGTACTAATCCATAGTCATAACTGCTGCTGTTTTATTAGTGATTTAAATTCTTATTCAAAATTAGAGAGGGAGCTGGATGTGGTGGTACACACCAGTAATTTCAGCACTCAGGAGGCTGAGGCAGGAGGATTGCTGTGAGTTTGAGGCCAACCTGGGTTACACAGCTTGTTCAAGACCAGCTTGAACTACATAGTGAGACCCTGTCTTAAAACAAGCAATCAAAGTTAGGGAGGTAGAGTTTCAGTATCATAGTATGAGTAATTTTGTCCGTGTTGTTCCTGTTGCTGGAATATCATGGCATCCAGAAAAGTGTCTCATTTCCGTTTTATGTTCACAGTGTTGAGCTCTGTTTCTGGAACAAAAGAAGCACTTAAGAAAGTTTTGGACTTAAATTGTGCTAAGCAGATTGCTAAGCTAGTCACCATACAACTCAAGCATTTTACATTTCCTGTCTTTTTTCCTTTTTTGATGCTGCGGATCAAACCCAGGGCCTTGCTCATGAGAAGCTACAGCCCCGGCCTAAAGTATTTTTCTTTTTGTTCTAGCTCTTGAGACTAGTCAAGTTGCACAGAAATGTTAATAGGCTACAGGAACATTATTAAATATTTCAGAACGTGTTTCTCTTGTTGAGTGGAAAGCATTTTATTGGCTTCAGCATACTAAAAAAAGGCCACTACAAAATGTGAGGTTGTTCTTGCCAGGCTGTGGTAAGCAGTAAAGCGGAGGGACTGGATTCAGTTTGAATGCTTGCTGAGGTTGATTTCCAAGCTTTATAGCTCACCCTAGGGGTGAATGGTGTAAAACTTACCTTTGGATGAGAGACCTCTGTTTTTTCTTTTGCTGACTGATGCGCCTTTTGCTTTATAACTTCAAAATCAGTAGGTTGCTTAATTTCTATTCTTTGTCTGGAAAAGACTGTTAGTCTCCTAAGCAAACTGAATTAAGGTGTAACGAGTTTAAATGTTACACAGTATGTATATGTGTCAAATATTCATGGTACCTCACTAACGTGTATAATTGTTATATTTGATGTACCAGTTAAAATAAACTTATAGGGCCTGGGATTTAGCTCAATGGCTTAAACACCTGCCTGACAACCATGAGGTTGTGAGTTCGATCCCCGGTACCAAAAAAAAAAAAAAAAAAACCTACAAAGATTAATGAGAAAAACATAAAATCCTTTGTCATGTAGTAATCAAATGAAAGATACATTACAAAAGAAGCACAGAACTTAGTCATTATGAGGCACAACAAAGGAAACCTCTCATCAGATCTTAGGGTTTGTTTTTACTTGAAGGAATTGTAGTGTGGTATTTTAATAAGCCTTTCAAATGAAAGGGTAGTTGCAGACCAAATCTTACTTCAAGACCACAATGATAAAGGGACTCTAAAGTTAGAGCTTTTTCAGTTTACCCTAAGTGGGGGTAGGGAGAGGGCACATGAAGAGTGTTTATTTATAACCAGCATCTGAGTGAAGGAAACCAACCTAAATGGAGAGACTAACATATTAAACACTGTATTTTTCAAGTAAGAGGGTGTGTATATGTAGGTGCTTATGATCAAAAAGAGGACTTTTGGGGCTGGGAATTTAGCCCAGTCGCATAAACGCCTTCCTGCCAAGCATGAGGTTGTGAGTTTTTGTGTTTGATCCCCGGTACCGCAAAAAAAAAAAAAAAAAAAAAAAAGGACTTTTGTCTCATCACCAATAGTTTAAATATAGAGTTTAAATGTTTTGCTTACTGAATTTGATTTCAAGAGTATCACTTGAGCCCAGGAGTTCAAGACCAGCCTCAACAATATAGTGAGACCTCACCTCAAAAACAGAAACAGTAATTTTTACTTGGGATAAAAATTAAAAACAATATAGATAAATGACTTAGTGAAAATTCCCACTTTCCTCCAACAGTTTGTTTTTATTCTTTCAGTTATAGATGCAATAGAAATTTTCTCTTGCTAACATAATCATACTGTAATGCTGCTGCTCCTTTTGGTGAAATGGGATCTCACTATGTTGTCCAGGCTGATCTTGAACTTCAGTGTTCAAACCATACTCTTACCTCAGCCTCCCAAGTATCTGAGGCTACAGGTCTTAGCATTGCACCTAGCTATATCATTATTTTGTTTTGTTTTGTTGACTTTTTGAGACAGGGTCTCACTATGCAGTTCAGATTGGGTTTTGAGCTTGCTTTGTAGCTCAAGCTGGTTTTGAATTTGCAATGATCTTCCTGCCTCAACCTCCTGAGTGCTGGGATTATAGGTGTGCAACACCACACCCAGATCTATCATTGTTTTCTTGTTTGTTTGTTTGTTGTGAGATAGAGGCCCATGAACTCACTGTGTAGCTCAGGCTGGCCTTGAATTTATGGTGATCCTTCTGCTTCAGCCTTCTGAGTGCTGGGATCACAGACATGGACCACGATGCCCCCCTCCCTTTTTTAAATGATTTTTTTATGGCTGAATATTTAGTCAATATCCAATTGAGGGATAATTTCTCCTTTTTTTTGCTATTATAAACAGTGCTTCAGTAAACCATTCTGTGTACAAATCTGCTAAATTATGTATTTTGGTGGGGTCAGTTTTGAGGAATAGAATCACTGAGACAAAAATTGCAAATATTTGACCAGGGCTATGGCAGAACATTTGAGGCCTGGGTTCAATCTTCAGCACTGGACAAAATAAGAAAAAAAAGAAAGTTGTTTCCCTAGGGGGTTAATGAATTTATAGTGACTAAGAATTCCTCATAAGAATAGATAAAGAAAGTATAAAGGAAATCCTTTATAAATAAGGAGTATTACCCTGCCTTCCAGAAGGATAAACTTGAGTCATTTGAGGAAAATGGGTGCACCTTGAGACCAGAACGTTAAGTGAAATAAAGCAGACACACAAGTTTAAATATCCCCTGGTTTCTCTTTCATAGGAAACCCAAATTATAAGTAAAGAGCAAAACAAAAGCTAGATAATAGGAAGATAGATCTTTTGTAGAAAGGGAGGGGACCAAGAGATAGATGGAGAGGGGAGAGAGAGGAGGGAAAAGGGGTGAAAAAAGATGTGTTATATACCTGTACCAACTCCTAATAAGAAATGTATGTACTGCAAACAGGTATTAATACAAAACTGAAAAAAGAAAAGAATTACACATTTCAGACTACATCAGATCTCTTCTTTGTTCCCTCTTAAAGCACCTTCCTCCCCTGTAGCACGAGTTAGAATTACATTTAAATAATGGAGAAATCTCCCTTCCTTTCATTGAGTGTGAAGATATAGACAACTATTTAGAAGAAAACAAGAGACCTTATGGTAGCTACTGTTATCTCCTGTTGTCTTGCTTTGAAATCCTGTGTCATATACATTGTTTTCTTCTGATCTGCTTTGTTCTGTTTTGTTTTACCCTCTTTTAAAAAAAAAAAAACTCCCTTCTGGGGCAGTGTAATAGTGTTTTTCTCCCTCATGTCCTTTGCATCTCCTGCTGTTGTCTTCTTATTTTATTAAGCTTTGGATATCTTATTTCTTTTAGTGGGATCAGCACACACTGTGAGGGATATTTCTTGCTTCAGATCTCAGTTTAGAGAAATTTATAACCTGTTTGGGGTCTGGAGAAGGGAGAGTCAGTTTTTATATTTCTGATTTTATTTTGTCTCTGAAAGATAGGCTTTATACTTTCTGTTAGGGTGGAGGTCTTTTCCCACTTTCCTATTGATTGAATTTCCTTCTTTATTTTGATTTTAACAGACAGGAAGGTAAATAAATGTTTTCTTTTGCCTGAAATAGTGGTACATACCTGTAATCCTATCTACTTGGGAGGGTGAGGCTGAAGGATCACAAATTCAAGCTCAGCCTGGACAATAAAGTGAGACCTTGCCTCTGAAAAAATTTTTTTCTTTTACAAGAATTTCTCAATATATAGCTTAAAATTATATTTTGAGAAGTAATATATGACAGTATATAATTCAAAATGTTCAAAATAAGACATGGGGGAAAGAAGCTTATCTTCTACTCTATCCCTTAACCTCTAGTTTTCAGCCCTAGGATAAATAAATATATAGAGTGGAAATGCTTTGTCAAAAGATATAGGCATTTGTCCATTTAGTTGGTGTTGCTAAACTGTCCTGTCTAGAAGTCATCAGTATATGTGCTGCTAGCAAAAAATAAAGTTTGATTTCCTCACACTTTCATCAATATTGATCATGGTGTACCCAATTAAAAAATTTTTTTCCATTCTGATAAGTAAAATAAATTCAATAGTTTGCATTTTCTATGTTAATACTGAAGTTGAGCCTCTTCTGCATTGAAGATCTGTCTGTATTTTCAGAGAATTGTCTGTAACCTTTATGGTTTTTAATCTTGGGTTAATGGTGTGGGATTTTTTCCTCTTTGGGTTTGTAGATACCTTTCATGTCTAAGAAAATTAACTCTTTGTATATGAGTAAATAATGTTTCTTTGCCCAGTCCATTCAATTATATTTATTTATCTATCTTTGTGATGTTTTATAGCTTCCTAGTTTTTATATGAGAAGACTTTCTCCATGCTAAGACTCTAAAGATTCTCATGTGTTTGCTTCTGTTAAGGACATTATTTTCATTTTTAAATAAAACACCAGATACTGGTGGAGTCACTTTAGTTTTAAAGAGTAAAGTAGGTTGCTTAGTATGTTTTTTCCAGATGCCGATCCTGCTCTCAACACCACATATGTGTTCCTTTGGAAAACCAGCTTCATCATAGATTAAATTCCTGTGTGTGTTTGGATCTATTCTCGATCTATTCCATGTCTGTTTGTCTAGTCATGTACCAGTGCCAAACTTTAAAAATTTAGAGGTATTTACTTATTTATTCATTTTCCATGCTGGGGATGAAACCCACAGCTTTGTACAGGCTAGGCAGTTGCAGTTGCTCTACTGATTAATTACACTCCCAGCCCAGGCTTAAAATAGTTTTAAAAGTGTTAATTCAGTAAAATGATTTTGAACAAAAGTGATGTTGGAAAATTTTCATAGTGTTTTCACAGTGAGCTCTTTTAGCTGCTTCTGGATATAATCTGCTCTTCATGTAAGGGCACACATTCACTTACCTACTTGGTATTGGTCTTGCTTATAGGAATAAGCATTCTCGCTTGGTCATTCTATAGCAGAAGACCCCCTCCCTCCAGTACACTTCAGCTTAAGAGTTTCCCAGGTCATAATTCCAGTTATAGTTCCTGTTACTGTTGTTTCTTAGAAACGGCTGGTCACTGTGATACATAGCTGGTCATTAGGATGTATCTTGTAAGAACCAGTCCTCAGTTGACCAGCCATTCTGCCTCTGTGCTTCCTGCTTGCTTATCCCTTATAAACCCTAAACCACCAGAGATCAGGCCCTGATGTTTTGGGAATGATACCAATCAGTGCCTGTTTATGTAAAATAAATCCACCTGCAAATCCTGGGTATCTCTTTGGTGTTTCTGCTTGCTTTAGCAACTGGTATGTTGGCTGGGAAGACCAATTGTGCTGACCTCTTTTGGTCACCAGTTGTGACCCTCGGGAACGGAGCGAGGACCTCTCCAGGGCCTGAAGAGAAAGCATGCCCTTGAGATTTCTGGAGTCCCCTCAGAGGTCTGGAGGAGGAGTCCTGGCTCCTCACTTGAGTGGTTCACATTGGACCCCAAAGGAAGGCCTGCTTGCCTGCCTGCCTGCCTGCCTGATCCTGGTAACATCCATGGGGGCACCCCAGTTAGTGTGTCTGTCTGTTAGTCCTGCTCAGTTTGAGCAGAAGGAGAATCTGATCAACTCTCTTTAGTCAGAACCATCCTCAAGGGAAGCAGGTTGGAATGTTTAACCTCCGAGTGTCTGTTGAATGAATGTGTGGGTGAATGGCATGGACAACATAAAATAAATCTGCTTCCAAATCCTGGGTGTCGTTTTAGTATTTCTGCTTGCTCTTGCAATTCTATAGTCTCCTACTCCAGTTCCCCAGTGACATAGGAATTGAATTTGCTAGTAAAATTGGCCAAGTCAATAAGGATCGATTTTTGCTCTGTAATGTGTGAACATTAACTGACCCACGTTAGCCTCAAGTTTAATGCTTCCCCTTAGCAAGGAACTTCCTGTAGTTAACTGGCCCTTCGATATTCTCTGGGAAAAAATAAAAATGCTGCAAATTTTTAGACTAATGTGTGTATGCATGGATAAGAAGGAACTTCTTGAGACACAATTTCAGAGCAACAGAATCACATTTTTGTCATTATGATCTTGCAAATTTGCTAACTGCTCTACCTAAAATAGTTGTGCAGAATGTCCCAAATAAGCATTTGTGTGTTTTTTTGTTGATGAAACTTATTTAGCTTCTATCTTGAACTTGTCAAATCTTTCCTTTAAGCTGTTATATTTATATAAACTTTTGTGTTAATTTTTTTTTCCTTCCTTTGGATTTTTTCATTCAATTCATCAAATATTTGTTGGTTACCTGCTCTATGCTTAACAGTGTTTTGGGGTTTTTTTGGTTGTTGTTGTTTGTTTGTTTTTTTCTTGAGATAGGGTCTTGCTATGAAGTTCAGGCTGGCCTTAAGCTCACTTTGTAGCCCATGCTGGTCTCAAACTTGTAACAATCCTCCTGCCTTAGCCTCCCGAATGCTGGGATTATAAGCATGCACCACTATGCCCATCCCTTAACAGTGTTCTAAATACTAATGTGCAGTGGGGAACCACAAAGGACCCTGCAATGCAGACATGGTGCCACATACCTGTAATCCTAGTACTTGGGAGACTGAGGCAGAAGAATTGCCACAAGTTCAAGACCAGCCTGGGCTATATAGTGAGTTCTTACTTTTCTCTCATTTCTGAGACAAAATGTCTGACACCCAAAGTTACAGGGAGAAAGGTTTGTTTGTTTATTCATTTATTTGGTACCAGGGATTGAACTCATGACCTCGTGCTTGCCAGGCAGGCTCTTGTGCTGCTGAGCTAAATCCCCAGCCCTAAAAAGGTTTGTGTAGCTCACAGTTCATAGAAGTTTGAGATCGTAGTTTGCTGGTTCTAAGACAGAGTGGCACACGGCAGAGGGGCGTCATAGAGGAGAACAGTTCATGGTGCCTACGAGGTAGCAAAAGCAACAGGGAACTTTAACAGCATCTTTTTGCCCCTTTTTACTGCAATGAAAACAATGCCAAACCAATTGGTGGACCAATTTAGTAATCAAGCATCCTTATCCCAGCATTGTACTATGAATCAGTCACACACTTTAGATCCACCCATCTTTGAAAAAGCTCCACCTATGACCACATGAGGCTTTAGGGGGACATCTAAACACAGGCCATAACTGAGAGGTGCAGGAACATGGTAGCATGTAAGCCAGAATTAAGAACAGGTCAGGATGATGAAACAGGTATCTACACCTAGCAGAAGGAAAAGATGGGAAGATGCAGGTAACAGCTGCACTGGTTTGAGACGTATTTCTCAACATGAGGTTCTATTTACTGATATATTCCGAGTGTACATGGTTTGTTACCAATTATTCATTTGCTGTAGAGACAGGGCTGAGCTATAAATAGCTCCCATTCTTTTTTCTTTTTTGTTCTCTCTCAATTGATGGGTACAGGATTCAGCCTAGACCTTTATGCACTAACCCATATAATTTATATTTTTACTTCTCCCTTTCTAATAATTTGTTTTCCCTTTATAAACATCCATATATGCTTATCTTTTTTTTTTTTAAAGAAGTCCACCAGAACCCCTTGTTCTGACCTTTAACTTCTTTTCATGGCTGTTTTTAGTAATAGTCTGACTACTTCTTTTACCTTTCATTTCCTGCTTAATTCTATGACTTATTAAATTCTTCTGAATTCCAGGGCCTTCCTCTGTTCTTGGTAGAGTCAACAGTGATGATCTAGGGCAAAGGTGGTGAACCTTTTAGAGCCTTCAATGATATAAACAGCTCACTGCAGCATGTGTGCCATAGGTTCACCACCACTGGTCTAGGGCATGCTCACTGTCTGCTGGATATCTCCTTGTCTTGGGCATTTCAAACCAATGTGAATTTCTGCATGAGTGGACTCCACCTCCGTAGGATAATTATTTTACAATATGTTCAGAAATTCTTTGATACTTTTCCTTTTAGGAGATAGAGCTTGATGTTTCTCTTAGTCTAGACTTTGTGACTCCTATATAATTAGTAGAGTATCCAGGGATTTAGCTCAGTGGTTCAAGAACTTGCCTGGTAAGCGTGATGTAGTGAGCTTCATCCCTGGTACCAAAAAAATAAATTAATTAATTAAGGGCCAGGGATATAGCTCAGCAACATAAGCACCTACCTGGCAAGTGCAAGGTCATGAATTCAATTCCAGGTACACCCCCCTAAAAATAGTAAGGCAGAAGTAATGGTATGGAACTTCAGGGACTAGCCTATTAGAGATATCGTGGCTTCCTCCTCTCTTCTCCCTCTCTTTGGATCACTTACTCAGCGGAAAGCCAACTGCTATATTGGGAGAGGGTATTCTAGTAGCCCTACGGAGAAGGTAATGTGTTATACAGCAATAGCTAACCAGTACACATGGCAAACCTGTTTTCCTACTCCCAGCAAAGTATACCCAAACCAGGAAACTCCTTCTTCCCCTCCAAGATGCCATCCATGACCAAGTCCTAGTATTTCCACTTGGTGTCTGTTAATTCAGCTTGTCCTGTCATTTTCTTAGCTTGTCATTTTTCATGGAGAGTCTTTACATTGTCTCCAGTTTTACTCCCTTGTCCTCCAGCCTCCACTCTGCCATCAGAGCAGTCATTCTAAAATGTGAACTTGATTGTCTTTCTCCTTTGGTTAAATTGCCCTCCCCAAGTAAAAGTGGTTGCCAGCTTCACAAATGCAGGTGAAGCTGTTTGAGATTTGATCCCAGCCTTGCCTTGAAGTTCCATCTGCTATCTCACACATCAGAAATGGCTCATGGTCACGAGAACCTTTTGTGGCTGTTCCTCTCTGCTTGTTAGAAGGCTTTTACCTCCTCTCTGAAGCATCTGTACCTACTGAAAGTCAGGCATTCCTCAGCTCTTTTCCTCTAGTCCCCAGTGGATACCTCTGTAATTGCTATGATCACATCACTGTAATGACTGGTTTCTCAGTTAACATCTGGCTCCCACAGATTCATAGTCTAACTGTGCCCTGTTAGGGTTTGTGCCCTGGTCATCTCTCTTTTGTTGTTATTGTTGTTGTTAGTAGTAGTGCTTCTCTGAACTTAAAAATTTTTGATGTCATTTGTTTTATTTTGGTACAAATACAAGAATTACTCTCTTAAAATGATTGAGTATATAATAAATTTTTGTTAATTATAGCCACAGTGTTATACTGCAGATCTCTAGATCTTGTTCATCTTACTTAATTGACACTTGATGCCTGTTAATTAGTAACTTCACATTTCCCTTCCCTAAGCCCCTAGCAATTACCACTTCACAATTTGATTCAATGAGTTTGGTTGTTTTAGATACACTATGTAAGTAGAATCCTGCAGTGTTTGTTTTTCTGTGACTGGTGTATGTCAGTTAGCATAATGCCCTAAAAGTTCATCTGGGTGTTTTGAAAGGCTGAATAGTATTCTACTGTATGTTCTGTTCACCCTTTATCCCTAGATAGGCCTTTGGGCTGTCGCTGCCTGTTGGTTGTTGTGAATAGTGCTGTAATGTACATAGGGATGCTGATAGCTCATTGAGATCTCTATTTCAGTTTTTTTTTTGTGTGTGTGTGTGCATATATTATACTCAGTACAGTTTTACATTTGATTTTTTAAGGAAGTTCTACATGTGATTTAAGGAACCTCTTTACTGTTTCCTGTAGCAGTTGTATCATTTCATATCCCCACTAATTGGGCACAAGGGGTTCCATTTTCTCTACACTGTCACCAACACTTGTTGTCATTTGATTTTTTTAGGAATCACCAACTTGAGAGGTGTGTGTTCTTTCATTTTAAGTCTCTAGCACTTAATGGAGTATTTGAACAGGTGCCTTAAACTTTTAGCTTAATGTGGATTCCACAGTTAACAGTTTCAGAGTACACAAATGTAACTTCATTTGTCTGACCCTGAACTTAGCCCTGCTCCATACTTTCCCCAAGAGAGCAGAGATGTGGAGAGTCCAGCTCATGCCATTGGTACCTGTCTGCATAGGCTCCATTAGTTACTGGCATCATGCTTGTGTCTAGACTGAAACCTCTGAGACCTTTCACCATGTTGGTCTCCTTGGGCTTCCTCCCTAATGAAGTAAGAGTTACCCAGGTTTGCAGGGCTGGGCCCACCTACTTCAGTGTCCTTCCCAGCTGTGTTCCCTGGGTAGGCTGCAAGGGATCTGTGTAGGGCCCTCTAGCCCATCCTTCTGGCCATGAGGGCCTGCTGAGCACTGAGCATCTTTAGGAGGCCTACACAGCACCACTGAGTCATGTGGGATTTCTGTTACTTGATCCCTCCTAATCCTAAGTCTTTTCTTGGGATGGAACAGGGTAGAAGGTGTAGATTCCTCTTCAGAAATGTAACAGCATCTTTAAAACAAAAATGTAATTCTTCTAGTCAAAAACCCTGACTTCCAACAGATACTAGCTACAAATTTATAGGCCTATTTTAGGGTAGAAAGCAATGACTATTAATTGTAACTTTTTTTAAGGAAAAAAGGTAAAACAAAATTGTATAACAAAATAATAGAATAACAATAGTTAATACATTGCATGTTGTTATCTTTTATTATTATTATTATTTTTTTTTTGGTACCAGAGATTGAACTCACGACTGCGCACTTGCAAGGCAGGCGCTTATGCCACTGAGCTAAATCCCTGGCCCCACATGTTGTTATCTTTAAAGTAGGTGCTGAGGGTACAAGATAGGGGTATAAAATTCCTGCCATTGATATTGGTACAAACCTTCCTTTTTTTTTTGGTCTTTTTGAGACAGGGTCTTGCTATGCAGTTCAGACTGGCCTTAGGCTCACTTTGTAGCCCAGGCTGGTCACAAACTTGCCACAGCCTGCCTCAGCCTCCCGAGTGCCGGGATTACAGGAGTGCGCCACCACGCCTGGCTAAACCTTCCTTTTTAATGAACTAAGAGACACTAACAGTGTAACTGCCTTGCATTTTTCTCCTTTTCCCTACTGACCTTTCTCCTTTTGACCGTCCTAGTTCCTTTTTCCTTTTGAACAATTTCTTCCCATTTTACAATATCTATTGTACATTTCAGACGTTAGTTACTCTTTCAGTTTCTCACACAAAGGGATGATACAATGTTTACACAGGTGAGTCTGATTTATTTCACTCATGAGTATGGCCTCAAGTTGTATCCATTTACATATAAAAGTCTCCAACTTATCCTTCATTATGTCTGAGTAGTACTCCATTTATAAAAATACCACATCTTTTTAACCCATTCCTTGGTTGATGGGCATTTGGGTTGTTTCCAAGATTTAGCTATTATAAATTGTGCTGCTATAAAGGGGTGCACATATATTTCTGGGGTATGATGTTTTAGTGCTTCTGGGAAGACACCCAGAAGGGGACTAGTAATCCTAGTTTTTTGAGGAATCTCAACACTGATTTCCACAGTTGCACCAGCCTACACTCCCACCAATGATAGAGAAAGATTCCTTTTTCTATACAACCCCTCCAGTGGTATTTCTTGGTAATAGCCATTCTTTCTGGGGCAAGATAGAATCTCAGTGTTGTTTTAATTTGTATCTCTTGAATGACCAGTGATGTTGAACATTTTTTCATATATTTATTTGCTGTTTGAATTTCTTCATTTGAGAAGTGTGTGGGCATTTCAGACACCCATTTTTGGATTGGGTCTTTGAATTTGGAAGGTCTGATTTTTTTGAGTTCTTAATATATTCTTGATAGTAATCCTTTGTTTGAGGAACTTCTAGAAAACATTTTTTCCCACATTGTGGACGGTCTCTCTAATTTGTTGGTGGTTTCTCTTGCTGTGAAAAAACTTTTTAATAAGATGAGATCCCAGTGTTGATACTTTGTGATAGTTCCTGTGCGACTGGAGTTTTATTCATAAAGTCTTGGCCTACACCAGTATCTTCAAGAGTTTTACCTATGTATCTTCAAGAAAATTTAATGTTTCTGTTTTACTATTTAGATCTTTAATCCATCTTCAATTTCAGTTAACCTGGGTCTTTTTCTTTGTTGGTAAGTTGTGGTGTTTGTTTGTTTGTTTGTTTTTTGTCTTTTTGAGACAGGGTCTCGCTATGCAGTTCAGGCTGGCCTTGAGCTCACTTTGTAGCCGAGGCTGGCTTTGAACTCACAATGATCCTCTTGCCTCAACCTCCAGAGTGCTGGGATTACAGGTGTGTGCCACTATGCCCTGCAGTGTTGTTAAGTTTTTAATTACACTTTCACTTTCATTGACTGATATTGGGTTATTTAGAATTTTTATATCTTCTTGAATCAGCTTTGGTAATTCACACTTATCTAGGAATCTGTCCATCTCTTCTGTGTTTTCCATCCTATGAGAGTAAACATTTTCAAAGTAGGTATTTATAATCTCCTGAATTTCCACAGGATTTGTAGTGATTTCACCCTTTTCAATCCTCATTGCATGAATTTGAATCTTTTCTTTCCTTTTTGATAAGATTGGCTAAGGGTTTATCAATTTTATTTATTCTTTCAAAGAACCAAGTCTTTGATTCATTAATCCTTTGTATTGCTTTCTTAGTCTCAATTGGGTTAATTTATGCTCTGATCTTTATAATTTCCTGTCTAGTGTGGGCTTTGAGCTTGATTTGCTCTTCTTTTTCTAGAAGCTTTAGGTGCAATATTAGGTTATTTATTTGTGCTTGTTCTGTTTTCCTGATGTTAGAATTCACCACTATAAATTTCCCTCTTAGGACTGCTTTCATTGTGTCCCATGGGTTCTGGTATTTTGTATCTGCATTTTTGTTTAATTGTAGATACTGTTTAATTTCTTTGATTTCATCTGTGACCCATTGGTTGTTGAGGAGAATGTTATTTATTTATTTATTTATTTATTTATTTATTTTTGAAGGTAGTGAAATACAACAGAACAAGATAGAACACAGCCAGTTGAGACAGTACAGTGAAATTGGTACAGAATGTCACAACAGGTTACTGGGATAACAGTAATAGATGCCAAAGTATGTCTCATTATCTTTGCAATAGTTGTTCTTTCAATCAGGTATAGCAAAATCAAACCAAATACAGAATATTATAGAACTTATCAAAACAGAATATTGAATAGAGTTATACAATTAATCAGAACAAAACAAAACAGTGATAACAATATTTGCCTTCAAATAGTTGGTAGAAGAAAATCCCCCCTATTTGCTATATTGCATATGGTCAACCTCCCAAGAGATGCTCAGGCCTCTGGCTCCCATTTGCTACCTGGGCAGGGGCAGTGGCAGCGGGGAGGATGGGATGTTTGATTCTCAGCCCATGCCTCTATAGGTTCAGGGCTGCTTACCAGGGAGGAGGGTTGGTTGCATGGTTTCACAGCACCCTAAGTTCCAACATGGCGTGGATCTCAGGAAACACTGGGTGGTTCTCCCCCTGGAGCGGCTGGAGAATGTTATTTAATTTCCATGTGTTTATGGAGCTTTTGTGGTTTCTTTTGCCATTAATTTCCAATTTCATTGCACTATGGTCAGATAATATACACAGGATAATTTCAGTTCCTTTGCATAATTTACACATGTTCTCTAGGCTAGTATACAACCTATTTTAGAGAATGTCCCGTGTGAAGCTGAGAAGAATGTGTATTCTGATGTTGTTGGGTGGAATACTCTGTAAACATCTACTAGTTCATTTGTTCACAGGTTTGGTTAAGTTCTGATATTTCTTTGCTGATGTTTTGTCTGGTTGATCTATTTGTGACAGTGTGGTATTAAGTATCCCCATTACAATTGTGTTATTGGTTATTTGATTTTTCATGTCTATTAATATTTGTCTTAAATAGTAGGATGCTCCCATATTTAGTGCATACATATTTATGATTGTTATGTCCTCCTCTCAGGTATATAGTGACCTTCTTTTTCTCTTTAGATCTTTTTTGGTTTGAAGTTCACATTTTCTGCAGACAGAATAACTACCCTTGCTTTTCTCTGGGTTCTTATTGTATGGGGCATTGTTTTCCATCCTGTGACTTTCAGTCTATGAATTTATTTTTAAGTTAAATACGTTAATTGTATACAGCATATTTTTTGGATTTTGTTTCTTGATCTATTCTGCCAGTTTGTTTCTTTTGATTGGTGAATTGAGGCCATTTACATTGATGGTTATAACTGATGTGTTTTAGCTTATCTTTGTCATGTTATTTTCCTCCTGTTGGTTCCCTACTTTCCCCCTCTGTTTAATTGCTTGCCCTGCTTGGTGGCTTCTTTTTGTTGTTGTTCTTGGAATTGTGGTCATTTTTATCTGTCTAGAGTATCTTTCGTTATCCTTTGTAGTGTTGGTTTGGTGGTCATGAATTTCTTCAGTTGTTCTTTGTCATGAAAGTATCTTATTTCTCCATTAATTTTGAAAAATAGTTTTTCAGGGTACATCAATCTGGTTTGGAAATTGTTTTCTTTCAGGACTTGAAATACTTCACTCCAAGCTCCTCTTGACTTGAGAGTTCGTGTAGAGAAGTCTGCCATGGTTCTGATAGCTTTCCCTTTATAGGTGATCTGTTGCTTTACTCTAACAAATTTAATATTCTGTTCTTGTGCTGAACTTCTGGGATCTGGATTATTATATGTCTAAGTGTAGATTTATTTTAGTTATGGCTAGTTGAAGTTCTATATGCCTCACTTGACTATATGTCAGATTATTTTCCCATGCTTGGGGAAAATATGTTATTTGTGTTGACTCCTGCTTTTTTCATTGACACCAGTTATTATTATATGATTTTTCTTTACATCATCTTGCAGCTGTTGAATTGTTACTTCCTGATCTTTTGTTATTTTTCAAGAGATCTTTCCTTTCATGATCTTTAGCCAAGATCCTGTCTTCAAGGTCTGAAAGTTTGTCTTTAGTTTCATTCAAGCAGTTTTACCATCTTTCAGTGGAATTTTTAATTTCCTGGATATATGTTTGTGATTTTATGCATTCTATTTATTAACTATACTGATCATTCATGGTTTCTGTCCTCTTCCTATATCATTTTTTTCTATATTATCTATTTTTTAAAATCTATCTCTAGATTTGCTGAGCAATTCCTTTATAAATGTTGACACTTCTTTTTTTTTAACCTGAGAGATTATTTCTGATCTGATTTTCTCTTTAACCTCATGAATTTATTTCTTTACTTCAGTTGCTATGATTTTAGAAATGTCAGGTGTATGTCTTCTATTTTCCTCTATTTGGTTGTCTCCTGGACTTGTTTTGGGTGGGCTGGAGGTCTGAGATTGCATTTTGGTTCTGCGCTTTGTCATCATCTATTTCAAAAGTTTTTGTTATCTGTGCTGATCCTTGTAAGTTTTCCTTTTTTCCCTGTATGTTTTTGTAGTAGGTAACTTTATCATTGATATCAAGGCCTCTCTAGGTAAGGTTTGTTCTTCAGGAATGTTTTCTATGTGGAGGAGGTTCTTGGTTTGTCTGTCCCAAGATCCTACCTTTCCAATTAATTAAGAGTGAGATGTTGGTATCTGTTTGGCTCAGTCCCCAGGACTTTGCTGCTGGGGTGTAATGAGGATATTACCCCAGAAATTCCCAGTGTTGTTACAGATGTGAGAACTACTAATTAAAATAGATATGACAACTTAGCTAAAGTAGTATAATTAACAATAACAATAGCATCAAGCACAGTTTAGGAACTGAGAAACTGTGGTAACTATTAATTTTGTACCTTTAACCATATGAGCAAAATCTACAATTATATTACAGACCTGATCATCAATTGGGAGCTTGTTTGCAAAGTGTTTCCCTTTGGTAGTCTGGTTTTATCTTGTGGTGGGGAAATTTAAGAAAGATAGTGAATAAAACAAAGATAACTTAAAAGAAAGTAGAAGCCAGGCTGGAGAATAAAGGATGATCACACAAGCTTTGGGAAACCAGAGAAGAGGGCAGAAGTGAAAGAATGAAGGAATAAGCAAGGAATTATCTAAATTTGGTCTCTAAGGTTGGGAGATAAGATTAGTTTTCTGTGGTTGGATCTCTCCCCAGCTGTTTAGAAAAGAGAAAAAAAAAGATAAAAAAGAAAAAGAGAAATAAAAAAAAGAGAGCAAGAAAAGGAGAAGCCCTACCCACCTGCTTCTATTCTGTGTGTCTTTGTTCCTAAGCATAGCACTGGTTCACTTAACTTACCACCTGTCAGCTCATATCATTACTGTTACTCCTGACAATTTCACACCACTAGTCCTGCCTGCTCATCCTGTGTACCCTGGCAGGGGGCCCTACTGTGTGGCTGACCTTCCTGCTGGTCTCTGAGCCTTCCCTCTCTGTTTACCTGGATCCCAGCAGCTTCGATGGAAGGGGATGTTCTCTGGGCCTTCTTACAGTGCTTTTCACTTGGATCCTGGAAGATGCTGGCATTGTAACTTTTAAAATATAAATATTAAGTGGTTTTAAAATTAATTATGCTATGTTTCATATATATGTAAGAGAGATCACACTGTGATCTTTCACTATTTATCTATAGCCTAGGACAGAATTGAGACCCTTTCTATTTAATTTCTATTTCTGTTAATGGAAAGCCAAACTCATAATTATAGGTCATCAAACTGAAGTGAATTGACACTTCTCAGAAGTACAAAAGGCCAATAATTACATACAGAAACACTCAACATCACTGGCCACTAGAGAAATGAAAATTAAAACAACACTGAGATTTTATCTCACCTCAGAAATGATGGCCATCATCAAGAAATCAAAGAAAATTACAAATGCTAGAGAGGCTGTAGCAGGAAAAAGGAATCCTTCTTCATTGTTGGCTGGAATATAAACTAGTACAACTCCTGTGGAAATCAGCATGGAGATTTCTCAAAAAAATGCAAATAAAATTTCCATTTGGTCCAGCTCTTCCCCTTCTAGGTATCTTCTTGAAAGAGTTAAAGATATCATATTATAGTGAGAGATACATACATACCCATGTTTATAGCAGTGCAACTCATAGTAGCTAAATCTTGAATGTGGACTACACATCCATCAGCAGATGAATGGACAAAGAAAATATGGTATTTACACACATGGATTCCTACTCTGCCATAAAGAAAGATAAATTTGCATCATTTGTCAGAAAACCTTGTGACCATAATGTTAAGTGAAAAAAAGCAGACACAGAAGCTTAAGTATTAAATGGTCTCTGTTATATGAGAAATCCAAAGTATAAATAAAGAGCAAAATAAAAGATAATAAGAAGTAGGGAAATAGATCTTTGTCAAAGGGAAGGAGAATCCAGAGATGCAAGGAGAGTGGGAAGGGGAGAGGAAGAGGATGAAAAAGGAATTAAGATGTGTTATGAACATGTACCAACTGCCCACAAAGAATGTAAACATTATATATTGTAAACATATATTAATAAATAAAAAAATATAAAAAGATGTGAGTAGCATTTAAAAAAAGAATTATAGAACATCAGAAATCATAACAAAGTTTAGCTCTAACTGATGCTAATTAGTTAAATATATTTTGGTTAAATATGGATACAGAGATTATTATAATTTCTTACAAAGGTTGCTTTCCACAGTCTGTTACTTCCTGAGTTAGCAAACATATTTCACCTAAAACCTGGAAGACTAAATATTTTTATTTAGTAGGTATGGGTAAGGGAATTACTAATCTACTATTTGATTACCTTTAATTGTGGAAAATATTTCTTTATATCAGTTTTCATCTTTTCAGTGTTTTAAATATGCCAATAACATATCAAAATGTGTCTCTCCAGTTTGTAAAGAAATGTTTCAGCTACTGGAGAGTCAAACTGAAGGAGATCCAGCTACCTATATTGTGGTTCTGTTGCATTAGATTTCCTGAATTCTTAGTATTAAAATTGTGATAGTTTGGCTAAGAATTAAGCTGCCTAGCCAGGTGTGGTGGTGCACACTTGCAATCCCAGCACTTGGGATGCTGAAACAGGAGGATCTTTGAGAGTTTGAGACTAGCCTGAGCTACAAAGTGAGCTCAAGTCTAGCCTGAACTGCAAAGCAAGACCCTGTTTCAAAAAACAAAAACAAAAACAACCCTACAAAAAATAAGGAGGGGATCCAAGATGGCTGATTGATAGGTAGCATGATAGAGAACCTCTCTGAAAAAAACAACTTAGGTGCTAGAATCTAACAGCATGGAGAAGACAAAATGAGAGGAATTCTCACAACCCAGAAAGAAACTGAGGAAAAATAAAAAAGAAAAAAAAAAAAAGAAGCGTGGACAGAGAGCTGGAGCTGGGCACGCTCCTGTCGCTGCACTGGGCGCATTTTAGAGTTAGGTGACTCACAATCGAGCTGAGGTAGCGGCCCTCCAAGAGCAGGGGTTGGTGAGCTCAAGACCCTCAGCTGGAGGAGGCACTGGGGCAGGGAGTGGAAATGGCGAGTCGAGCTGTGCGGACTTTGGTGAGTGATGGGAACTGGATTCCCCAGAGTGGGATGACCAGCTAGACGGCATTTTGGAATTGGGCAGGACAGGCTGGAATCAACAACTGAGCCAGCCTTAGTCAGCGGCTCCTGGCCCAAAGCTGATGGGTGGGATCTGCTTGGGCTGGGCCATGCCCCTGGTTAGAACCCAAAAGCCAGGGCCGAGGCTGTCCTGAATCTGTGACATCTGTAGGGAATACACAAATGTGCTGAAGCACTCACAGACATAGGGGGAGGAGCCAGCCCACATTGAGACTGCATGCACCTTGCAGATCAGCAAGGGCTAGGGGGTGGCACTGTGCACTGGCTAGGGGGTGGCACTTCCCTAGCCAGTGTGCAGCAGAAAAACTGTAAGCAATATGAAAGGCCCAGAGACCTCCACCACTCACCTGTCTGAAAGGAACCAGAAATGTGACAAGACAGAGAAACAGCAAAAGCCCTCCAACCACCAAACCAAGGAAAGTGAGTCCAGGAGAGAAAAATGTGGAGGAGGTTGAGGGCAGCAAACATGCAATATCAGACACGGCCTCATCAGAAATAAAGAAATACTTCCATGACCTCATCGATGAATTTAAATCTGAAATTCTAACTCAGGTGAAGTAAGATATAAGAGAAAATTAATAAAGGAAATGCTGGGTACTCCTCAAGAAGACACAAATGGAAGAATGGAGAAACCCAGAGAAAGGAGAGAAGCCTTTGATGAAGAATATAAACAAAATGTAGAGTACATGAAACAGATCCAAAAAAGAATATCAGGAAATTAAAAACTCCATTGAAAGCTGGCAAAACTTCTTAACAAAAACTAAAGACAGACTTTCAAAACTTGAAGATAGATTTGCAATGTATGATCACGAAAGGAAGGATCTCTTAAAAATAACAAGGAACCAGGAAGTAATGATACAAAGGCTAGAAGATGACAAGAGGATCTATAACTTAAGAATAATAAACGTGAGCAAAGAAGCAGGGACAAATACAAGTGAAATAAAAAGGCTATTCACAGAAATAATTAAGGAAAACTTACCAAATATAGGAAATAGAAGTGATGTTCAGATATATGAAGCATACAGAACTTCAGCCAGCTACAACCAAAACAGATCTACACCCAGACATATAATAATCAGGATCCCAGAAATCCATCACAAGAACAGAATATTAAAAGTGGTCAGAGAAAAGAAACAGATTACCTATAGAGGAAAACTCATCAAAATCACAGCGGACTTCTCGATGCAAACTATCAAATCAAGAAGAGCTAGGAGCGAAATATTCCAAGCCCTGAAAGAAAAGAAACTCCAATCCAGATTGATGTACCCTGAAAAACTGTCTCTCAAAATTAATGGAGAGACAAGATATTTCCACGACAAAGAGGAACTGGGGGAGTTCGGGACCACCAATCCAACCCTGCAAAAATACTGAAGGACATTCTAGAGAGAAGAAAATCACCAGGATTCCAG
>PVLA01011751.1:0-19637 GCA_004027455.1 Hydrochoerus hydrochaeris
CATTCCATAAATTCCTTAAACATGGAATGGGGCTGTTTCTACCTCGCAACCCAGGTTTTCTAGTCAGCTTTATCCTAGTCTGAATTTAACCTAGGCAGCTTTAAACTATAACGGCTCAATTCCCAGAATATTGGGGGGAGATGAGCAGCATGGAGCAGTGTAGACCATGCACTGTTAATAAGAGAAAATTTCTCTTACAGTTTCTGCACATTCTGATATCTTTCCCTTTTCAAACTGTGGTCAAATTATTAAATTTGTATTCTTGAGAACCAAGTAAAACCTGTTTTCAGGATCACATGTCATTCACAATTGCTTCCATTGTTCCCAATAAACAATGACTTCCTCTCCCTGCACAGAGTCTGCTCCTCCCAGCAGTGTGGAAATTATGGATGTTTCTGCCAACCGTGATAGGCAATGGGGGAAGGGAGGGCCATAGGGATGTAGAAATAATAAAAAGTAGGATAGGACTTGCCAAGGCCTTAGCAGACCCTATCCTGTTCAAGGTGCATCGGAGGCTTTCATTTCCACCTTTAACCGCTATTCTTCTAGTTCTGGATGAGGAAAAATGGCAGGGAAACTCACCAACCACTAACACAGCTGCATAAATGTCTTTTAAATGCTTTGTTCGGGAGTGGCAATTACTGAAGCACTTAGCTAGTAAATGCCTGGTGAGTTTAATCTCTAGATATCAGAGAATTAAATAAAAGTATCTGAAAACTGCTTAGCAAATTAGTAACATGAGTTTTTGAAGTGACATGTACTTGTTTTTTCATATTAAATCATCCATATTGCACTCCTCTTACTACAGAGGCCTGGACTTAGAGAGTTAGCAGAATAAAGGATTTAAACTCCAGATAACTATTTGCGGCAGTAACGTTTCCAAGTCAACCATTTCCCCTGTCCTGCACACCTCATGCTGATGTGACAGTCAAAATAAATTCCAAATCATGATTCAAAATTGTTGTTAATGAAAAGGGCTCTTATGATAAACTCAGGGTAATTCATCCTAAATAAATGTACAGTAGCAAAAATTACATAAATTTGGGGTTTTAAAAACTTGATTGATAATACTGACTCATAGCTGAGTTACAACATATTAGAACTGTACTGGTTTTCAACTAATTTTAATCAAAGATTATGTGATATAATTGTTATTATTGTGAAAGAACAGTGCTTAAGTGGTGTGATTTAGCCATTCCATTAGTGATTTTGCTTCTCTGTGTTTTAGTTTGTATCTAGACGGTCCTCCAAAGCTTCGGGGGGTTCATGTCTGTTTGCTGTGAGGAGCTGGGGCCTGGTAGGAGAGCTGGTCACTGTGGATTCTCCCTTCCTTCTTCCTCCCTCCATGCTCTCTGCTTCCTGTTCAGCAGACCTCTGTGCTGTGCCACCCTGCTTTAGAGCCAGTGTCTATGGACTGAACCCTCTGCAAACTGCAACCCAAACTAAACTTTTCCTCCATTAACTGTGGGTATCAGGCACTATGTCTCAGTGATGCCAAAGTGACTAAGTATGTAACTGAGTCGAGGCACTGTACTCATTTCTTCAGCTAAAATCCAGAGTGTGTGACTTTGCTCATTTAATACTATGAATGATATTCTTTTCATCAAGTCATATTGAGAATTGACAGGATATAGAAAACAAAGAGAAAGCATACATTTGATAGTACATAGTAAGTTAAATAGTGAAGAAAAGAAAGTCAAATTACAGTTTCCTACAACTCTTTAAAACGCAGGTCCCAAAAGGTTTTAGAATAAATGCTAAATAAATGTAAATAGTGTCACAGTTATTAATGTTAGGAGAATGAATTACAAGTATTTCACACTGTTAAAACTACTATTCTTTGGAATGAAAACAGCTAACTCTTTCCATATTTTTGTACCCCCAGAAAATAGGATAGCATACATGCTGTAGGTTTGCCACCACTGCAGGTTTTTCATTAAGATTAAGTGAGCTAACAAAATTAAAACACTCAAAATAGTGGTGCCTAGTAAGGACTCTATAAATGTTAGAAATTATTATTGCCTACTTCTTTTAAATAGTCTGAATGAAGAGAATGTAGTAGCCACCTAATTCAACTGCAACCAATGGTTGGTTCTACCTAAATAGCTAACTTTTCCTTTAGAAGTGGCCCAAAAAGACATCACTAGTGATGAGTTTTTAATGTTATTTTTTTTGAAATTCTGTATCATTTCTATCCTTTTTTCTGTTTTGCTTTTTTTTAAGTAAAAACAAATATATGATATTGAATATGTGTCTCTTGAAGGATAATAAAATGCAAAAGAGAAGTCTTTAAAAAAAAAGTGTCCCAAGAAGAAGCCCAAGTCTGTCCTCTGGATCCCTGACCAGTGACTGCAAATCTGCTGAGTTGAATCTATTCAGTAAGAAATATGGAGGCTGGGGGAGGGAACTTCCTATCTTAGCCTGTTCTGTGTTGCTATAACAAAACACCTGAGACTAAGTGCTTTATGAAGAAAAACAACTCATTTAGCCCATAGAATTCAAAAGCCCATGATTGGGCAGCCCTGTCTGGTTGGGCTGTGGGCCTCTGGGGTATGGTGACATAGCCAGTGGCATCGTGTGTCAGGAATGGTATACTGGGTCAAGGAGGGGCTGACCTTATCCTTTAATAATGATCCACTCTCACGGGGACAAATCCAATCCCATAAGGTGTGAGAGGCATCATTAGTCCCTTTATGAGGGTGGGGCCCCCACAACCTGGTAATTTTCTGCACAGTTGAAAACAACGCCAGGATCCCTGTGCCCAGGATGTGGGGAACAGACCACACTGGGCACTAAGCTGCTAGCACATGAACCTTCCACACAGTGTTGCCTCCTCTCTGTTGTCTGGCTCAAAGGAGGAAGGATGTGTCACAAAGTCACCCAGATGGAAAGCGAGTTTTCTCGCTTAGTACATAAATTTTCATGCCATGTTTTGCAGAGGGATGACAGATGAAAACACCATTCTAAAGCCAGCAATGCCCACGTTTATCAAAATGCAGTGTACTACCACAAAAAATACAAAACTCAGTTGTAGAATCTGAGTCAGGCCTGGCAGGGTTCTCTGGAGGAGTCCTGGCCCAGAGAAGGGTTTCTCAGCTGCCTAGATCCTGATCTTTAGGTTAGTAACACAAGGGTTAGGAGCTCAGGCAAGTGCTTTAGAGGCACTCTAGTCTGTGGTACCATCAGTAATTCTGTAAACACAATGGGCCAACTCTGAGGTGCCCTTGCCAGCCATGGGCATAAAACACAGGTGGTTCTCTGCTGTTAAATCCCTCTTCAGAATTGGAATCATAGCTAACATGAATTCAGAACTTAATACATGATACCCACTATGCTCAGGACTTTTCACGTGTTGCATTGTTTCGTCTTCAGTCCCTTGTGGTAAGTACTTTTAATATGCACGTTTTACAGAGGAGGAGACTGAGGCACATGCTTTTGCCAAGGTTGTTTCAGTTTGACAGGAGGACCTAGGACTCACACCAAGGTCTGTCTCACTTCGAAGCCCAGGCCTTTGACCTTCTATTAAGATCTGCATTCTCTGAAGAAAAACACTATTTCTCAGTTATGAGGAAAGGACTAGAAGTGAATCATTTAAAAGTGAACAAATTGGTCCCAGAGTAACTTTTTAAACAGCATGTCTGCTTAGGTGCTTATGCACCTCCACTTACGTCTCTCTCCTGTGCTAGTGGTGGTGAACCAATGGCACTCGTGCCCAGCCAGCAGTTTATATCATTGAAAGCTCTAAAAGTGTACTGTTGCTGTCTCACACTGTTCTGGTTCTTTGGTGTTTTGAAGTTTAATGATGCTATTGATCTTATCACAACATTTCTATTTGCAAAATGAAATTTGATAATCGTGATTTCAGTTCCCAGCCCTGACGTCCCACAGGCATCACACCAACTCTGCCTTCTTTCCTGACCCGTTTTCCTATAGCTGTTGACAGACCTTAGTGCTGTTCGCAGACAGTGGAAGCCATTCTGCTGCCCGTGATGAGCCCAGACACCTGTCTCTTCCTGGTCCTTCTCGGCTCAGCCATGACTCCGCAGTTGTTTAATGGATCTAAAGATCTGTGCCAAATGTGCTAGGATCCAAGGCTCAGTCCCAGTCCTTAAAATGTAGATGCAGAGAGATTGGCTGTCTGAACTCTAATGGCTTTTCTTGACTTAGGTGGCAAACAACATAGCTTTGAATTCATACTTACACACAGCTTCCTTAGGGCTACAACTCACAGGCAAAACAGTTGCAGTGTGTTTCAGGTGATGGTTCAGCACTGGAGCTTAAAGATTATCCAATTAAGTTCTTCTATTCTGGACATGAGGAAACAAAATTCCGAGTGGTGAAGTTACATCCCAGAGCACACAACTTGCGAATGATTACCAGGACTAGAAACCAGATCTTCTCATCCACCTGCCTTCTAGTGAAAGACCAAAGGCTGAGGGACAGATGGGTGACAGAAGGTGACCTGGAAAAGAATGAAGAGCATGACTCTTCCACAGGTTAAGCCATTAACCTCTCTTTAACAGTTTCTTCAACTATAAACTGATTAATTTGATCTGAAATTGTCCTGTAAATTAGCTGCTAGCACAGATGTAGATATTAAACACTTGAAATGATGATAGTCTAAATTTCATGTCCTGCATGTAAAAAGTATGCATAGGATTTCAAAAATTAGTGTCACAAAAAGAATGTAAAACATCTCATTACATACTTCCTGTATGAGTTACATTTTTAAATAATAACATTTGAGAAATACTGGATATGACTGAAATGTTATCAATAAAAAATGTAACTGGATTAAGGAAAATATGCTATCCAAATTGCTTTTATCTGTTTTTTTTCTTATTTTTAAAAATGTGGTTATTAGCAAATTTTACATTACCGTGTAGCCTACATTTTCAGTTTTACTAGAAAACTGTTTACTGGATCCTTCAGATTTCTTTTGGGTCAGGGATCATTAAAGTTTTCTGGCAAAGGGACAAGTCATAAATATATTGTCCTTTGCCAACCACATGATGTCTGCTGCAGCTACTCAGCTCTGCCCTTGGAGCCCTGAAGCCACCACAGACAGTCCCTGAGCAAGTCAGTGTGGCCAGATTCATTAAGACTTGAGTTATCGAAACAAGAGATGGGCTGGATGTGGGCCACCAGCTAGCTGTTCGTTGTCATCTATTCTCTCTCTCTTCCACTCAACATTTTCTGAGGAGCTATTATTTATTTTAATATGTAATAGAATCTACTATTTATTTTAATATTTAAAATAAAGACAACCTCTGCTTTGAGTCTAGAGGAGAAGCCAGGAACACAACTGTGATCAGGGGCTAGAGAAGGCTTCATAGGGAGCAAACATTGAGGGAGGGCCCTGAGGAGGAATCCAGGGATTTCCAGATTGGAAAAAGGGCTTTATCTGGGGAGATATGAGAACATGCTCAAAGGGGATGTATGTGTAAGTGGTGGAGGGCAGAGCTGTGGCAGTGACCATGGCAAGTGAGGGGGAGTGGGGCAGTGTGGCTGGAGATGCCACCTAGGCCACACTGACAGCACTATTGGGAGCTGTGATAGCACCCAGCATGCAGGGACCTCGAGGGGCATTCTGAGGGTCAGGCCTGCTATCCTGGGTGGCTGCAAGTCAGCACCAGCTGTGGAGGGCAGCCACTTGGCAGTGTGTGGAGAAGTGGCACCTGGCAGAAGTGTCAAGTGGGCAATCTCTAGGTAACTAGATCTGTTTTGCATCAAAGGCTGAAAACACAGTCCAATGCTGGCCCCAAAAGGGCCAAACAGCCTTAGCAGGGGCTGCCAGCAGCATCAAGCAGAAGCAGACAAGAAGGGAACAGCAAGTAAAGGGAGGAAGGTGCTAAGGGAGTAACATGAAATCTGAGGTAGTTTAGAGACAAGTCCTGTTAGTCACTTTGGAAGACCCTTGGAGGTGCGGGGATGCTAGGCTGCAGAGTGCTCCATGTGTTTTTGCTCTAAGCCATGCACCGAATCTTTTTTTAATTGGACTTAAAAATTACACTGTGGATTATAATATTTAAAATTTTAAATTTTAAATATGTGAGGCATATATAAGCAAGTAAAAGATAGAAGAAGAAAAAAAGGAAGATAAGAAAGAAGTCGATGACAATGTCCTGGGGGTGGGGGCTGACGCTGACACCCCATCTGGAGAATCTGAGTTACCTGGAGTCAGGCCCAGACGTGGGCTGTCTCACAGGACCATGCCAGTGCACAGTCAGAGTGAGCACCGGCTCGGTTGGCAGAAGCCAAGGTGAGGCCCAGGACTGTTGGGGGGTAAAAAGAGGCTCATAGGAAGGCAGGCAAAACAGTAAAAAGAACCCAAATCTATTCTCATCCATGGGAAACAATTCTATAAGTATTTCTAGTTGGTTACTACGGTTTATCTGTGGTAGTAGCATGCACAAGTTTTCTGCTCAGTGTGACATGACTACAATCAGACATATTCACCAGAGGTTTTGGGCCCAGTATCCAGATAGTCTAGAGTACTCCCTGGTTTGGGAATCTGAACTCCTGGAAACATGCCTTCTGATGCCCAGGGTTGCCAGTGAACTCAGAAATCAGAATGTTACTCTAAAGTTGATGAGCTAAGCAGCTGCAGACAAGCAGCAAATCTTATCCGGTGTAAGTTTCTCTCTGTCTCTCCCTCTCTTTTCCACAAACAATTAGTTGGGTTTGGGGGCTATAGCTCAGTGATAGAGCATTTGTCTGTCATATACACAGTCCTGGCTTGATCTCCACTATCACCAGGGAAACAACAAAACAAAACACCAAAGATACATAAGATTAAAAATACTTAACAAATAGTACTCACCCTTCATAGTAGAAGAGTTATAAATTTGTATTTCTCCATTTTAATAGTTAAGAATAGAAAATAAGAATCGCTTTCTAAAGACTCTTTCTTTCTTTCTTCTTTCTTTTTTTCTTTCTTTCAGTCTTTCTTTTTTCCTGGCACTGGGGATTGAACTGAGGACTTCTCCTCTGAGCTATATTCTCAGCCAGTTCACAATTTTTTTTTTTTAATTTTGAGACAGGGTCTCTTAGTGACTAGGCTGTGTTTGAAGTTGGGATCCCCTTGCCTCGCAGTCTTATGTATTGATTTTTAAGTTTAAAATGAAAGGTAAGAATTTTAATTTTTTTACTGTCTTCTCTGTGAGAAAAATGATATTTTGTAGTTTTGTGAACTGGGTTGTTTTTCTTCTTTCAGTTTTATAATCTATTTAAGAAGTAGCATGTACTCATAGTTTCTTACTTATGATGGTTTAGCTTTTAATTTTCAATTTTACGATGGTACAAAAGCAACACACATTCAGTAGAACCCATACTTTGAATTTTGGTCTTTTTCAGATTTACTAGTCAGCTCCCATTCCTTGGCAAGATTTCTGCCACCCACTAATTACAGGTGAAGAGGTTTACTTTGATTTACAGTTTCAGAGGTTTCAGTCTGTGGTTGGCTGGCTCTGCTCAGGAGCCTCAGGGAGGAAGGCTGTGGTGAATGCAGCAGGACAGCAAAGCCTGTGGAAGGGCACCAGTGAGAGATCTCTCTGAAGGAATGCCTAGGGACCATCCCGCCAATGCACACTCAGCTGTGGATGAATGCGTTAAAGAGTACAGAGCCCTTATCTAATCACCTCTCCAGGAGCCTTTTAACCCAATCAAAATCAACTGGCACACTTGAGCTGGTCATCAGCCGTCTTTCTCAGTGTTGGACAGCAGCTGTGAACTGCAGCATCCAGTCAGTTTTGCAATCCCAGGGGAAAGAAGCGTCCCTTTCAGTGTACTGTGTAGCTAAAGTATTGCAACACCCAATGGGCTCATGGTATTACATATGTTCTCAAGGGCTGGGGGTATAGCTCAGCCATCCTAGGTTCATTCCCTGGCATGGCAGAGAAAAAATTGAATACATTTTCAACTTTTGACTAGGATGATTAGGACACAAGTGCACTCTAAGACAAGGAGCATCTGTCGTGTATTTCACAGTGACCCTGTGGGTAGCTTGCAATGAGGCTATGGCCTGTATCTAGATGTCTCCTCTAAAGCCTCATGCACTCACAGGTGGGATTCTAGGGTATGTGAACTTGGATTAAGGGTGTGTGACCACTCAATTAGTCCACTGGTTGGTTCAGCACAGTTCTGGGTGTGGATAGTGGGAAGGCCCTGCCTGGGTGTGGGTGGTACCACCCAAAAGGCTTGTAGCCCAAAGTTAAAAGGGAAAGGAAGGCAGCTACTATGGGCTGTCTGCTGCCTCTTGCCTGCTCTGCTTTGGACTATTTCCCCTCTATGATGTCATGCTGCCCTAAGGAACCATCCCACTATGGACTGAAACCTCTACAAACTGTGAGCTAAAATAAGCCCCTCCTCCTTCCACTGTAGATATCAGGCATTGTGTCTCAGCAACAAGAAAAGTAACTAAGAATGCCAAACTGGTCTTTGTGCAACACTGAATTTTTTTAAAGGAACATGATACTATTTATTACCGTTTAATGCTCTAATCTTCATGATGTCCTTATGAAGATCTAATCCTTATGATTTCAACAGATTTTTACTCCCTTCTTGCAAATAGAGAAACTCAGTCTTAAAGTAGTTAAGTCTATTTCCAAGAATTTTACAAAGTAGATCAATGACATTTTCTTTTACTTTAATATACTAGAACAGTTAAATTCCATTCTTAATAGTGGTCGTTTTAAATTTTAAAATGAAAAAGAACAGAAATGATAATACAGAATTTCAAACAACATAATAGGAGATTAACAATGGTTAATATATTGTTATCTTCAAAGTAGTTGCTCAGATTACAAGATATAGGCATGAAAAAATGATCAATGAACATACAAACCATTCTTTTTGATGAACTAACAGATTAGTAGTATAATTATCTATCATATATATATATATATATATATATATATATATATATACTTTTCTGTTCTTTCTTTTCTCCTTTCCCTCATCCCAGTTTTCTTTCCTTTTATCCTTTTAACTTTTGACTAGTTTCTTCTTTCACTTTCACAATATCTATTGTACAGTTTGGATCTTATTTACTCTTTCATTTTTTCACACTAGGGAGATAATATGTTCATACATGTAGGTTTGATTTATTTCACTTATGAATATGGTCTCAAATTGCATCCATTTGCCTATAAAAGGTAAATAGGGTTTATCCTTACTTATAACTGAGTAGTACTCCATTGTATAGAAATACCACATCTTTTTTATCCATTCTGCAGTTGATGGGCTTTAGGGTTTCTAATAGCATTGTTTTTATTTTTCAGAATCAGATCCACATTCATTTTACTATACTGAATTTACCCCTCTTTGAGTTGGTCTGGGTACTGTTTATAAATTATTTTGTTTAATTCCCAGGAATTGCTGGGTGTAGTGGCACACACCTGCAGTCCTAGCATTCGGTATAATAAAGCAGGAGGGTCCCAAGTTCAAGGACATTATGGGATACAGAGGAGACTTTGTTTACAAACAAAATTCTCAGGAATTCTCTAGTCTTTTATTTACTGGATAGTGATTAATGGCATTCATTCAGTAGAGAAGAGATGCACTGATTTTTAAAATCTGTGCAGCAGAAGTCCTGAATATTTTTCCTTACATTGATTGAAAATAAGTTTTTTTTCTTAATGCTGGGAAAAAATTGGCTATGTACATAAAGAAGAATGAAACTAAACCCTGTTTCTCTTACCAGTTACAAAACTCAAATTAAAATAGATTAAGGGCTTAAATATAAGACCTGGAACAATGAAGATACTAGAAGAAAACATATTGGAAGCACTTTAGGATATTGGAATGTGCAATATTTTTTTTGACAAGATCCCCAAAGCACAGGAAACAAAAGCAAAAATAGACAATGGGATTAAGTCAAACTAAAAAGCACAGCAAAGGAAATAATCAACAGAACAAGCAGACAACTTACAGAATAGAAGAAAACATTTACAAACTATATATGTGACAAGGTGTTAATTTTTACAATATATACACAACTTGAAAAACTTACTAGCAAAAAGAAAAAATCTGATTAAAAAATAAACAATAAATAGACACACATAGATATTTCTCAAAAGAAGACCCACAAACAGGCAACAGGTATATGAAAAAATGCTCAATACCATTCATCATCAGAGAAATGCGAGCAAACTCCCAGTGACTTACTACCTCTGTCTAGACAGAAGATACTGAATATTGAAGAGGATATGGGGAAAAAGGAACCCTAACACACTGTTGATGAGAATGTGAATTAATACAGCTGTCAAGGACAATAGGGCCACGAGAACTAGAAGGAGCGGTGGTTCCTCCTGGGGCCCCTGCGCTTGCAAGGCTGAGGTCGTAGGCTCCGCATAAGTTCAAGGCCAGCCTGGGTGATACAGCATGAGTTCAAGGCCAGCCTGGGTGATACAGCATGAGTTCAAGGCCAGCCTGGGTGATACAGTGAGACCTTTTCTCCAAACAAGCAAGCAAACAAGAAGGATCATGAATACATAAAAACAATAAATATTTTGGGAGACATAAACATGTCACATGTGTATCAAAACATGATATAGCACCCATAAATAGGTACAACTTTCATATTTTCAAGTGTCAGTTAAATATAAATTTAACATTAAAAAAGAAGTTGCGTTTACAGAAAAAACCGCAAAAATTATTGTGTATAGCTAAAAAGATATGATTGCTAAAAAATAAATGTTAAATATTTTTCATTTAAATGTGCTTTAAAAAGCTTTAGTAATTTCAAAATATCTTTTAAAAATTTTAATATTTAAATATGTCTAACACGCCTCTCAGGGAGACATTCGAGAGGCCACAACCACCATTTTAAAGACAGTTTCTCTGCAACGCCAGAGGGCTCCACAAGGGGGCGTGCAAAACTGTCATTTCCAAAAAGCATTTCCAAATCATTGAATTGGAATTTTTGAGCTGGAGACGACCTGGAGGAGATCTTCGAATTCACACTTCGTGTGTTTTGGTTTGGAAAACCAGGGCTCAGTGGCTTGCTCGGTTCGCGCGCACCTCAACCACGCAGAGCCGGAGGAGGGGCCCAGGGAGCTTCTCGCGGGCTCGTGCGGCTTCTGCAGGCCTCGGCGCCGCTGGCGGACAAGTGTTTCTGTTCCTGTTTCTGTTGCTCTTCTCTGTGGCTTTGCTTCCCAAATATGTACCATCTTCAAGGCAGCAGACTCAGGACCCCTTCTGTCTCTCAGACAGCAGCTTTCTTTTCTCCGTTAAATATATTCTGCTCTTAACCTCCCTTGTTTCTGAAATTCATTCTTCGATTTTAGAGAACACAAACTCTTACTAGACATAGCAAGTTGGGAGCTTCTTTCCCCTACATCACTGAATGTCTTTCAGGGAGAGAGAAAGAAAAGTACCATCTTTACTACACTTTGCATTCTCCTAGCTTTTGCCCTGAATACGTAGACTCAGAGATTTGCTGGCTGTCTTCCTGTGGGACTGGCGGTATCAGTAATATTCTGAAACCAAAACAGTAAGCGCAACATGAACTCTTTTTATTGTATTGGTATTCAGCAAGAAAATCTCACCGTCAAATAGAATTACTTTCCTTTTTAAATTACTTGCCCAGATATTTATTTATATGTGACAAGGGAAAATTGTATAATTATGCTGTATAATGTGATGATTTGGTATGGGTATGTATAGTGGAATGGCTCAAATTATGGAACATATGCATTACCTCACATTATTATTATTATTATTATTATTATTATTATTATGGTAGCAGTGATTGAACTCATGACCTTACTCTTACTGGGCAAGCACTTGAGCTGCTGAGCTAAATCCCCAGCCAACCATATTATTTTTGTGATTAGAACACTTAGAATATACTTTCAGCTATTTTCAAGTATATATTATATTTCGGTATTAGCTGTAATCACCATAATGTACAATAAGTATCTTGTACTTATTTCTCCTAACTGAAATTACTGTACTTTGATGAATGTTTACCTCTTCACACTTTCTGGACTCATGATCTAGAAAATCTTCTGCACATATATACCAGAAAACATGAGTAAAAGTGTATAATGACAATGTTCATAGACCAAAAAGTGGACACAGCCCAAATACCCATCAGCAGTAGAATGGATAAGTAAAGTGTGGTCCAGCCATACAATGGACTTCTACAGGGTAGCAGAAGCAACTGAACCACAGTTCTGTGTGTGGATGGTGGATGAATCTTAGTACATAAATTGCAAAAATAGGAAGAATTAAAAAACACACCGGTTAGTGTTATGGTTAATACACTGTGTCAATTTAAGAAGTTTAGAAGTTTAAGAGGCTCGGCAGGGAATCAGAATCCTTACTTTGTAAATACTCTCATCCTTAGCAAGAGGAGGGCACAGAGATTTTGTGAGAGCTACATCTGCTCTGGGGGACGGGGGTAACCTGCATACAACCTAAGGGAGGAAAAAAGACTTGCTCTTCCCCTCCTTTTGCTCTAGCTACTTTTGCTGGCTGCTGCCTTGAGGTGTTGCCCCTGTGCCCCACCACCCTGCCGTGGAGCCAGTTGATTATGGACTAAAACCTGCCCAAACTGTAAGCTGAATAAACCTTTCTTTCCTTAATTTTGGGTGTGGGGTATTTTGTCTCAACAATGAGAAAAAAGCAGCCAAGACAGTTAGGGACACAAATATAGAGAAAAACAACTGATAGAAGCAAGGACTGATGAAGAAAGTTTCAATGTATAATTGCTTAGGATTAGAAAGAGAGGAACTATATCATCAGGGGAAGCAGAAATGAAACTTTTGATTTCTGCCTGAACTCTCAGTCCCTGTTCCCAGTTTTTAAGATGCATGATAAAAACATCTTTATTATTTTTAAGTGACAGACACATTTATTTATTTATTTATTTATTTATTTATTTAGAGACAAAGTCTTGCTATAGCCTAAGTTGGCTTGAAATGTGATCTTCCTGCCTCAGCCTTCTAAGTAATGGTATTATAGTTATGTGCCACCATGTCTGGCTAATGAATAAATTCTTACAGAAATATGATATAGATTTTCAGTTTTTTTATTAGTAGTTTCCAATCCATAATGATATATATTACAATAAGAGAGTTTACGAACAAAAGCTAATATTTTCTGAATTAATCTGGAGATTCTGCATTATAGCTAGGAAGAAATATATTTTCAATAACTTTTTCATTTAGAGTTGAAGCTTGGTTTTTAACACATCTCAGCACATACTGAGAATTAAACATAGAGATATAGGGGAATGAAACTCCCTACCTACTAGATGTCTGGTATGAATTCATGTTCTTTAAAATCAAAGAATGAATTTTAGGAACAACAGAGGTTAAGAGTAGAATGTATTTATTGAGAGAAAGAAAGCTTCTGTCTGAGAGAAACAGAAGGGGTCCTGAGTGGGTTACCAAAGACTCTGTCTTTTCTAGGGACTTTTATCAAGTAAAACCTTGAGGTGAGATGGGTCCAAGATGGGGAAAACTGGGAACTCACAAGGCAGATGGGCATGAGGTGGGACAGAACTATTGTCAAGCAATAAGATTAATTGTTCAGGTAAAATTGACCAAATCAGGGACAAATGGGGAAGTGAGTCACATAGCAAGCAGGTATGCTTAAAGAGCAGTGACTCTTTCTGTAGGGTGTTGGGATGGTGACTCCTGGATTCCTCAAGGTGATGCATACCTATTTAGAATATCAGTCCTTGGTGTTTATACTTAGGGTGTGGTTACATTTGTTTGCCTTTTGTCTTGGGATCTGGCCCACAGCAGAGGTGAGTGTCTCCTTCAAGACTGCAGGCTATGTGGTTTTCTGCACTGGCTCCTTTGAAGGCCTAGCCCTGTCTGACTGCCTATAATATTTCTAACTAATTCAGCTGCCTGTAATAGTAGTACAAAATAGTCCAATAAGGATCATGCTTTAGGAAATACTTCTACTAAGCATAGATATACTAAAAATGGACAGGTCTGATATTCTTATATATCACTATATTTACATTGGGCTAACACGTTTGGAAATCCAAACATCTTTTCATTGATATTTCCAGAAGTAGGACATCCTAACTCGTAAACCCCATGTTGAAATTTGAATCCACATAGTAATGTTTTCCTTCATTTTAGGTGAAATCCTGTAAAGGCTGGAGTTTTCAAACAGAACAGTAGATATATTCTATTATTCAATTTAATATATCCTCAGCAACATGGTAACAGAAATTTACCTTTGTTGAAATCAAAATAGCCTTCAAAAGAACAAGAATGCATTTGTGAGCATTTTGGAGTTTGTAAGGCAGTGAGTGATTCCCAGTTGTGTGTGTGTGTGTGATTGTGGTAGATTGCTCTCCATATTGCTGTCTAGAAACATTATTAACAGCTACAGACATGAAGTACAGTCCATTTGGTTGACAGGTGGAGCAAAGCTCCTTGTTGATTTTTAGGGGGAAAGGCAGGTTGTTAGACAGGACCTGGAATGGAGAGGTCAGGGAGATGCTGACTTAGAGGTGAGAATGCCAGGTCTCTCTGTGTTAACCCAGACTTTGAATACTCTAGAAATCCAGTCAGGGCCTGAGTGGCCCATGTGATGCATGTGTACAAGTTGGGAAAAGGTGCTGCTTTCTCAGGCCTTCATTTTACCTCCATCAATTGTCAAATAGTCATAAAATAACAAATACATGACAAGGTACTTCTGTACCACTTGTCAGAAAGATCATCTTGTAACTATGGAAATGGATGGCATCTGTAACACAGAAGGTACCACCTTGGATGTGCTAGTTCATGTTCTCAGTCTACAGAACTGTATATCATAATTCTATGTCTGGGATTGTATGCCCGTGGTGCAAACTTATCTATAGAGTTTGCCATGATCACGAAGATAGTAAGCCAGGAGAAATACAGGCAAAATTTCTTTTTTTAATATCTCATGTAGGACCAGGGCTATAGCTCAGTAACATAAGCACCTGCCTAGCAAATGCAAAGTCCTGAATTCAGTTTCCAGTACCAAAACAAACAAACAAACAACCATCACATGGACGGGGAGGCATCTTAAATATACTTTAACTTGGATATACTTTGATGTAGTTCTTTTTCAAACTCTTACATAGAGGTTGGTCCATTCTGTTTTCACAGTCTGGTTTGTTCTCAATGTGTCTAGAAAGGAACCACTCCTTAACAGATGTTTCTTGGTCTTGTCTTGTCAGGGACCAAGGACCCACAATTTGAAAAGGGAAATATGGGGCAGAATTCAGATACTTCAGATTTTGATAATAATAATAATCATTGACTATCAATTATGGTTTGTCCTAGATGCTTAATACACTTGTATATTTTTAATCTTTGCAGCTATTTTTTGAAATAGATTCTCCTAGTAGGATATTGAGGATTGGAGAATTTCAGTAATGTTTACAAAAATGCATAGGGAGTAAAAGGCAACAGGTAAATTGTATATAGGTTTGTCTGATTTAGAAGCCCAGATTTGCCATTATGTAATCTGGAGCCATCCTGAAAGATCTACTAACTTTATAAATGGATTAAGTAATAAGACTAGTACTGTGACGCTGAGACTATCCAGAGGGGACTGTACTTTCCTGAGTCCCTTTCATGGCCCTGGGAAGGCCTTGAGCACTGTGCTTATGGTTTTGTGACCTGTAACATTTAAAAGCATCATTTTTTTGTGGGTGCATGTTTTTTTAAGTAGGCTCCCAAATTGTTTAAGTGTCTAGCTTCACAAGACCTGACCAATCCCTGGCTTCCCAAACAGGCCCAGGTGTTACACTCTTGAGATTTATGTCCACCCCCATAGAATACCTGCAAAATTATTATCTATGTTACACACCAGAACCTGACTCCTTGAGGGCAGGCAATGTAGTTCTTAGCCTGCATCTTCCCAGCGTTTAACATGTTGTCCAGCTCTTATTAAATACTAGTTGAATGGATGAAAAAGTGAACACGAGATTCATAAAGAAGAAAACTGCAAAAATTTCCTTCCTGTAATACTAATCTATAAAAGTCTGGACATGGAGAGATAACATTTTTTAGGATAGTAGAATCTGGAACTGTTCATGTTTTAGCTAGATTCTTGGGTTTGCATTTGAATTTAAGGGGGTTTATCCCTGGTATTGGTGGCTAGAGGTGGCAGAGTAGTGAACCCAGATCAGATCCTTATGAACTCAAAGACATTGAAGGGTTGGGCTGACACATTCTTTGTCACTGGTTATTCACCACACATTTGGGGTTCATATCAGCCTGGGGCTAACTGAGGTTCTGCTTGTCCTTGTAGCGAGAGAGAACATGAGGAGTGCTGTGTGTGTCTCTCCAGGAGAGGATTCATCCCATACCCATAGCTCCAGGTTGATGCAGGAGACTTTAGAGAACCACCTAGAGAACCTATAATACTCCCCTGGAATCAGGAGAATCAAGAACCTATTTCTCTGGAAATAGCTAAGTGGGAGGAGGTTTAGTGAAGGGACCTATGGTGACTGAGTGAACAGAGCTGATGTAACAGTTAATTTGGTGCCAACTTGACTGGGTCACAAGGTACCCAGATATTTGCTCAAACATTATCTTAGGTAGGCCTGTGAGAGTTTCTGGAGGAGGCTGGCCTTTGAGTTGGTAGACTGAGTTTGCAGATTTTCTTCCTAACATGTGGCTGCGTGGAGAAAGGAGGCTGTGTGTAAGAGAGAACACACCTGCCTGTTGTCTTGGGGCTGCAATATCAGCATTTTTCTGCTTTCAAACCTGAGCTGAGACATCAGTTTATCCTCCAGCTTGTTGACTGTGGATTTTGGGACTTGTCAGCCTCCATATCTGCAGACACACCCCATTTAATTATATTTTCCCTCCTTGTACACATGCATACACACACACATGCACATGCATGCACACACACATCTGTGAGTTCCATATCCCTGGATTCAATCAACCATGTATGAAAAATACGAACAATTACATATGTACTAGACATGTAAAAACTATTTTTCTTGTCACTATTTCCTAAATAACATAGTGTGACAAGTATTTACTCAGTATTTTCATCACATTAGGTATTAGAAGTAATCTAGAAGTGATTTAAAGTACACAGGAGAATTGTGAAATATGAAGATACCACAGCATTTTTTTTATTTAAAGAGAAAAAAAACAGGAAAAAGGTAGAAATATTACAGAATTTCAAGAAAAGAAGATAAACAGTAAGAAATCAATAGTTGATAAATTACATATTGTTCTTTCAGAAATAGTTATTCAAGTTACAGAATTAAAGCACACAAAGTAGACATTAAAGCAGTGAGAGTGCAAACAGATCTGTTCAACAATCCAACAAGAACCTAGAAATATGGGCATCAATCCCACACACCTAAACATACATGCAGCTATATATTTTATAGCGCTTCCTATTTCCTCTTTTTTGCAATAGCAATTATACATTTTAAAAATTTTATTTAAAGAGAAGAGAAAAAAATACAGAAAAAAGGGTAGCAACAATACAGAATTCTAAAAGAAAGAAAGAAAAAGGAGAATAAGAAAAAGTCCCACTAAGAAATCAGTAATTTATAAATTATGTATTGTCATCCTGGATGTAGTTGTTCAAGTTACAAAGTTAAAGGGTACATAGTAAATATTCAAATAGTCAGACTACAAACAGTTCTGCTCAAAGATTCAGCAATATGGTCATCTATTTCACACACTCAAACATACATGCAGTTATATCCCTTAGAGAACTTTCTTTTCCTCTCTTTTTTACAATAGCAATTACATTTTGGTTTTATTACTCTTGTAGTTCTTATTTACTTTTTACACTAGAGACACAATATGATATTTATAAATATGATTCTTATTTATTCCACTAATGAGGATAGTCTTAAGTTGTCTCCATTTGCCTATGAAGGCCTCAAGATTATCCTTTTTTATAGCTGAGTAATATTCCATTGTATAAAAATGCCACATCGTTTTCATCCACTCTGCAGTTGATGGGCATCTTGGTTGTGTCCAGGATTTAGCTATCACAAATTGTGCAACTATGAACATGGGTGCACATATATCACTGTGATATGAACTTTTCAGTTCTTTGGGGAAAATACCCTGGAGGGGGATAGCTGGATTGAATGGGGCTTCTAATCCTAGTCTTCTGAGAATTCTCCATATGGATTTCCATAATGGTTGCACCAGTCTACATTCCCACCAACAGTGGAGCAGTGTTCCTTTTTCCCCGCAGCCTCACCAACATTTGTTATCAGTTGATTTCTCGATGGAAGCTCTATTCTTTCTGGAGTAAGGTGGAATCTCAATGCTGTTTTAATTTGCATTTCTCGAATGACCAGTGATGGTGAACATTTCTTCATGTATTTATTTGCCATTTGTATATCTTTCTCTGAAAACTGTGTGTTCATCTCAGATGCCCATTTTTGGAGAGGGTCTTTGAATTTGGGGGGCTTGATGTTTTTCAATTCTTTATATATTCTGGACACAAGTCCTTTGTCTGAGGGGTTGCTGGTTAAAATTCTTTTCCACTCTGTTGGTTTTCTTTTCACTCTGTTGGTGATTTCCTTTGAAGTGCAGAAACTTTTCAATAATGTGAGATCCCATTTGTTGATTCTTTGAAGCGTTTCCCGCGCAGTTTGCATTTTGTTCATGAATTCTCTGCCTACCCCTATGTCTCCAAGACTTCTACCTACCTTGTCTTCCAGTAGAGTTAGTGTTTCTGTTTTAATATTGAGGTCTTTGATCCATTTAGACTTTAGTTTTGTGCATGGTGATATGCATGGATCTAGTTTCAGTATTTAGCATGTAGAGAGCCAATTTTTCTAACACCATTTATTAAAGAGACTATCCTTCTTCCAGTCAATATATTTAGCCCCTTTGTTAAATATCAGGTGGCTGAGTGTCTTTGTAGTTGTGTTTGCATCTTCTAATCTGTTCCATTGATCCTCAGGTCTATTTCTTTGCCAGTACCAAGCTGATTTTATCACTGTGGCTTCATAGTACTGTTTCAAGTCAGGAATTGAGATGCCTCCTGCCTTGCTTTTGTTGCCTAGAATTGCCTTTGCTATTCTAGGTTTCTTCTGTGTCCAAATGAATTTTAGGAGTGTTTTCTCTAGATCTGTGAGGTATGTCAAGGGTATTTTGATTGGGATTGCGTTAAATCTGTATAACACTTTTGGGAGTATGGCCATTTTCACAATGTTGGTTCTTCCTAACCAAGAGCAAGGAATGTCCTTCCATTTTCTAATATCCTCTTCAATCTCTTTTTTCAGCATAGTATAATTTTCAGCATATAGGTCTTTTACATTTTTAGTTAGGTTGATTCCTAAGTATTTCATTTTTTTACATGTTATTATAAAGGACAATATTTCCATAATTTCTCTCTCAGTGAGTTTTTTTGTTTGTGTACAGGAATGCTATTGATTTTTGAGCATTGACTTTGTATCCAGCTACACTGCTGAACTTGTTTATTACCTCTAGCAGTCTTTTAATGGAGTTTTTTGGGTCTTCTATATGAAAGCTTTCAGTTTTTGTCCATTTAGTATAATGTTGGCTGTTGGTTTATCATAGATGGCCTTTATAAGGTTGAGGTAGAAGCTGTGTATTTGCCTGGACTCCTGAATCTTCGCTAATGCCCATTATTCTTATATTGTTGTTCTTGGCATCATCATGAAGCTTGTGGAT
>PVLA01011751.1:19737-50371 GCA_004027455.1 Hydrochoerus hydrochaeris
CTTTAGGCGGTTTTGCACACTTTCAATAGAATTTTTTGTTTCTTGGATGTCTCTTTGAGTTTGTTTCATGAATTCTGCTTGTTTTCTATATTGTTCATTCAAAGTTTCAATCAGTTTCCCATGCTCATGTACTTTTTTCTCTAGTTCTTCTTTAGCTGCATTCAACAACTCCTTTACTAAAGTTGTTATTTCTATCTTTGCATGGGAGACTACTTCTAATTTGGTTTCTTCTATAGCCTGATGCATTTGTTTCATTTTATTTCACTTGCTATCTCTTCAGAGATTCCTGGTGTGTTACTTTTGGGGTCCTCTATTTCAATGTCTCCTATACTTGCTTCTGGTGAACTATATGTTGGAGACTGCATTTTGGTTTTTCATTTTGTCATTTTCACTCTGCCTGGTGTTTTCTATATGTAGGAGGGGATCACACACACTCTTTTCAGACACACCAAAGTCTTACAGTTAGTTGTAGGGGGTTTTACTACTGGCCCTATTTATCCCCTGTACACCTCTATTTTAGGGTTTTACTCATCACACTGATACAGTCAATCCACTGTAGTCCAAGGTTCGCCACCTGGGAGCAAAGTTCCAAATTTTCTCACACTAACTGGATCCCGCTGAGATCTTCTGATGTTCCCGGTGGCAGGGTGGGTCCTTGGGGGAGGTTCAGGGCAGCCTACCCCTGAGGCGGGCTTGGACTGAGTTCCCGGTGGCAGGGCGGACCCTGGTGGTGGTTGAGGGCAGCCTAGCCCTGAGGCGGGCTTGTGCTGAGTTCCACACCACTTTATATAAGGGAATCAAGTATCCACTTCTGCTTCTTCTCAGAGCCACAATGAATACACACGGTTAGGAATGAGGGAAAACACAAACTTTCCCATGGGATACAGATGGATTACTCTAAAAAGAGCTGAATTTTGATCATCTTCTGGAGGACTTCACCAAATGGTCTTTCTGCAGGGCCCCGTGGGCATTTGAAGCTCCAAGCTCAACTGAGGCAGTGGGAGTATGACATGGTGGAGAAGCAACAATGAATGCATTTTCTAGAAAAAGAATGAAAGTCAGAAGTTCCTCAGACATTGGAAATCAGAATGTCACCTGCCCCAAGCAACAACCCTCACCCCAGTCCTCTGACCACCTCCTGCACCAACTGGACCAGGGAAGAGCTGCAGCCAGCAGCCAGAAAGTACTGGAGGGGTGGGGCTAGGAAGAAAGAAGCCCAGAGCTCCCCATGCCACATCTTCCTGGCTTCTCAAACACTTTTAGGTTTGTGGGCTTGACTCAGGTCCAAGGAAGGGAGGAAGTGGAGTGGGCGCTAGGGGAGAAGCTTTGAATCAAATGAGACCATATCCTTTTGGTGTTAGATGGCTTTTTAACATCTACCATGAGCAAGAAAGCTGAGCTTGCTAATATTTTACTCAGGGATGGAGAAGAATGCTTTGTTAGAGTAAGACAGGACAGAAGAAATAGAGATATGTAGGAAGAAGGCAAGGAAAATATAATTTTAAAATTGTACATTTAATCCTAGCTTGGTGGTTGGTGGTGCGCATGTGTAATTCCAGTATTCTGGGAAGCTGAGGTAAGAGGATGGCAAGTTTGAGGCTGGCCTGGGTAATTTAGATACTTAGTAAGAGACTGTCTCAAAATATAAAATAAAAAAGTACTGTAGTGAGGGTAGGGGAGTGCCTTTAAGGAGACCACAACTTCAGGACACACTCCAAGTTGGCCAGGATTGTTCATATCTGTGCTCTGTACTTTTACTCCTGGGCTTCGTTATGCTTCCTAGGCTTTTCCCTTCTAGGCTTGTCAGTCCCGAATCCCTTAAAGATGCTATAAATTCATGGTTTTTTCCCCCAATGTGCCCACAAATTAATCTAGTTGATGAGGTCAGAGGTGAAGAAACAGATTTAAAGGCTTCAAAGAATGTTTTTAGGTAAAACATCTTAGATCCCTTCAGGAACACAT
This sequence comes from Hydrochoerus hydrochaeris, assembly GCA_004027455.1. Taxonomy (NCBI): domain Eukaryota; kingdom Metazoa; phylum Chordata; class Mammalia; order Rodentia; family Hydrochaeridae; genus Hydrochoerus; species Hydrochoerus hydrochaeris. Next base: position 21,700 of record PVLA01011751.1, read on the forward strand.
GGAACTCCCCAAAGCCAGGCCAAGTGCATGCCTCTCCTTTTGGGGCCAGCAGTTTGCTCTGTGTGTTTCCATACCTCTGCCTGACAGACTCTGTCCTTGCCTCTCACCCATGTGGCCTGAAAGTGTTCACTGGTGATGAGAGTCAAGAACCAACTCCCATGGCCACATAAAGGTACCACCTCCCCTCTGGGGGACTCTGCTGACCTCACTGGGTGATGAGAGCAGGTTTAAAAGAGCAGCAGAGAACAGGACGAGCAGAGCTTTCTTTTGCCCAAGCTCAGCTCATCCAATGAATCAGTGTATGTAGCTAAAGAGGCCCTGCTGATGCTTCCTTTCGGGAGTGCCAGTTTGCAAATTTCCTTATGGACACTGTGACTATTTCATCTCTAGAATTATGGTAGAATGCTAAGAGTTCTTTTGAGATTTAAGCCTCAGCTCCCCATGCCCCTGTAATGAGTCAGTGAACTCATTTCCTGAATCAAGTGGATGATTCACAGTTTCTCATCTCCTAAGCTCAGCCTTAAAATTCATTAAGTAGAGACTGAGTGGTAGTTTTGTGTGTATCACTGGGATAAATATGCATCGAAATGACACTAAGACTTAATGAATCAACAAAGTATGTGATTAATTTAGAGGGACAGGAGTCTGTTGAAAAGGCAGACAATGCCTCAGAAGGAACTGAAATGCTTTATTGCAACAGCAACTAGAAACACCAAAATGACCCAGGCTTTGGTGGAAGATTTATTTACATCTGGCACAGATTAGGATCTTTTCCAGAATATCAGACCCCGATCTCTTGTGATCTAGAACTTTTATATGATGTACAGGCAGGAGGAACAATGCAGGTGCAAAAGTGAGACAGAACAGCCTGGCAGTTCTGATTAGCTTGCAGGCGGAGATAATAGATTATAAGGGTAGATTAATGATCATCAGTTCATGAAGCTTGGTACAATGACACAATCAGGCACCCTACTGTTTGATTACACTCTTGTGGTTATAGGGGCCAAGAAAGTAATTAAAAAGCCATGAAGCAGTTATGGAGCTAGGCAGTTTCAAAAGAAAAAAGTTTTAAAAAGAACAATTTCTCTTGTACAGTTTCTCCCTTTTATTATCAGAAGTATCCTTGCAAAGTTCAGAACAGTTTGTCCCTAAGAAAGGTGAGAGGTGTGAGGCTATTGTTTTCAAACTGTGTTCTTAATTCCAGAAGAAGTACCACCATCCCCAAGTATTCCTAATAGTAGCTCATCATTCAGAACTCACTACTTTTTGCCAGTCAGCAGAGTTCTCAGATTTAACCTTGTCAGATCACCAATTCACAGGTCATAAGCCACCAACTCACCAGTTTATTTTAATGGAGAAAAGGTGAAACAAAATTTTGTAACAAAATAATAGAATAACAACAGCTAATGAATTACATGTTGTTATTTAAAGTAGTTGCTCAGGGTACAAGATATGGGCATAAAAATTTCTCCAATTTGTATTAGCACAAACCTTTCTTTTTCATGAACTAAGAGACACTGATATATAGCTAACTTGCATTTTTCTCTTTTCCCTACTGCCCTTTCTCCTTTCATGCATCCTAGTTCCTTTTTCTTTTGGAATGATTTCTTTCCATTTCACAATATATATTGCACATTATAGACCTATTTACTCTTTCAGTTTCTCATAACAAAGAGACAATATGGTTTACACATGTGAGTATGATTTATTTCACCTATGATTGTGGTCTCAAGTTGCATCCATTTACTTATAAATGGATAGTTTATCCTTCTTTATGATTATTACTCCAATTGTATAAAAATACATCTTTTAAATCTATTCTTCATTTTATAGGTATTTGGGATATTTTCAGGGTTTAGCTACTACAAACTGTGCTCCTATAAACATTGGTGCACATATATCACTGTGGTATGTTTTTAATTCTTACAGGAAGATACCCAAAAACGGATGAGCTGGGTCAAATAGGACCTCTAATCCTAGCTTTTTGATGAATCTCCACTCTGATTTCCAAAGTGGTTGTATCAGTCTACACTCCCAGCAACAGTGGAGAAGTGTTCCCTTTCCCCCACCTCTTCAGGGTTTGTTATTGGTTGATTTCTTAATGATAACCATTCTTTCCAGGGTGAGATAGAAACTTAGTGTTTTAATTTATATCTCTCAACTGACCACTGATGTTGAGCATTTTTGCATATATTTATTTGCCATTTGTATTTCTTCATCTGAGAAGTGTGTATTCATCTCAGATGTCCGTTTTTCAGTTGGGTCTTTAAATTTGGGGGCATCTGATATTTCATTCTATTTATATTCTAAATAGAGTCCTTTGTCTCAGGGACAATTGGGTAAAAAAATTTCCCACTCTATGTGTTGTCTTTTCACTCTGTTGGTGATATCTTTTGATGTGCAAAAGCTTTTTAGTAAGATGATAATCCAGTTGTTGATTTTTCCTGTATATCCTGTGTGGTCTGGATTTTGTTCATGAAGTCTGTGACTACACCTATATCTTCAAGATTGTTACCTACCTACTCTTTCAGGAGATGTAGTGTTTCTGTTTTAATATTTAGATCTTGGATCCATTTTGACATTAGTTAATGCTCTACACTGAGCTCCAGGCCATCCATTGGATCCTCAGACTGCCTGTGCACAGACAATCCTTTTGCATTCTTCCACACCTGACGCTGTGTGTAGTACTGTAAACCACTATTGTAAATTTTCTTTCTTTCTTTCTTTCTTTCTTTCTTTCTTTCTTTCTTTCTTTCTTTCTTTCTTTCTTTTCTTCCTTCTTTCCTTCTCTTCTTTCTTTCTTTTCTTTCTTTCTTTCTTTCTTTCTTGCTTGCTTGCTTGCTTGCTTGCTTCCTTGCTTGCTTGCTTTCTTGCTTTCTTTCTCTCTTTCTTCTTTCTTCCTGTACCACCAGGGATCAAACTCATGACTGCATGCTTGCAAGGCAGGTGCTTATACCACTGAGCTAAATCTCCAGCTCTGTAATTTTCAATATATAGATATTTTGCTTCCTTTGTTAGATTGATTCCTAAGTATTTCATTTTTTTGGATGCTGTTGTAAAGGGTGTGGTTTCCCTAATTTCTCTCTCAGTAAGTTTGTTGTTAGTGTACAGGAATACCATTGATTTTTTTCAAGGTTGTATTCAGCTATGCTACTGAATTTGGTTATTAAATCTAGAAGTCTTTTGATGGAGTTTTGGGGTCTTCTATGTAGAGTATCATGTCATCTATGAATAATGATAATTCTTCCTTTCCTATCCTCATTCCTTTTATTTCTCTCTCTTGTCTAATTTTTGTGGCTAATGTTTGAATAACTATGTTGAATAGGAATGGTGATAGTAGACATTCTTGTCGGTGATTTTAGAGAAAAACTTTCAATTTTGTCCATTTAGTATGATGGTGGCTGTTGGTTTGTCATACATGGCTTTTATCAGACTGAGATAAAGACCATCTGTTCCACTTTTCTGTAGGGTGTTTATCATGAAGGAGTTTTGGACTATGTCAAAGATTTTTCTGGTCATTGACCAGGAGAAGAAGAAGTCCAACCTTTGGCGAGGCATCATCGCCATCAGGGAACATTGGTGGGTTGCCACTCCATGCCTCTCTGCCACCCCAGGAGCCTCACACCGGAAGAACCCAGGTGATTGGCCTGGTCCCTTGTGACACAGGGCAGGTGACCAGTGCAGGAAGCACCCAAGACCTGGTAACCAGCTGATTTGGGAGAACCCAGGAGGGTGTTGGGATGAAGGAGCAGGGTGCAATATCAGACCTCTGGTTCACCCAGAACATGTCTGGGAAACATTGACACAAGGGAAATTGGAGGTCATACACCTGAAATTTCTCAAATGATAGTAACCGAAATAGATGTTTAAGTGCTTATATTTTGATACCTATTCTCACCCTGAACAAGTCCGGGAAACATAGACATAGAAGACATTAGAAGCCACGCACCTGAAATTTCTGGAATGCTAGCAACTGAGGCAAAGAACAACTTAGTGCTTATATTGTTGGATTAACTTTGCATAGCTATGTCTTGTGGTCTGTGCAACTATTTGGAGGATAACAATGTGAATATTGTTGATTTCCTACTGTCCTTTTTTTAAATTTAAAAAAATTTTTTGGTACCAGGGATAGGATTCATGACCTCACACTTGCTAGGCAGGTGCCTATGCTGCTGAACTAAATCCTCGACCTTCCTTGTTTTTGAGGTCCAATGTCATTCTCATTGTTTCATTCTGTTTTGCTTTATTATCTTTATTTTTTCCACCTTAAAATTAAAATAAAAGAAGCTTTTTCTCCATATATTGAGATGATCATGTGATTTTTGTCCTTGGCTCTGTTGATATGGTATATTACATTTATTGATTTGTGTATGTTGAACCATCCCTGCATTCTTTGGATGTATCTCACTTGATTATGGTGTATAATCTTCTCAATGATTTGCTGTTTGCTAGTATCTTATTAAGGATATTTGCATCTATGTTCATTAGGGAGATTAGCCCGTAGTTCTGTTTTTTAGTTTTGATTTTCTGGTTTTGTTATCAGGGTAATACTTGCCTACAGAAATGAGTTAGGGAATATTGCTTCCCTTTCAATTTCCTTAAGAAATTTGAGGAGTATTGGCATTAAAGCGTCTCTAAATTTCTTGCAGAATTCAGCTGTGAATCCATCAAGATTTGGGCTTTTCTTTGCTGGTAAGTTTTTAATTACATTTTTAATTTCATTGACTGATATTGGGTTATTCAGAATTTTTATATCTTCTTGATTTAGCTTTGGTAATTCATATGTATCTGGAAATCTGTCCATTTCTTCTTCGTTTTCCATCTTATGAGAGTAAAGATTTTCAGAGTAGGTATTGGTGATCTTCTGAACTGCTACAGATTCTGTAGCAATTTTACTCTTTTCATTCCTCTTTGCATGAATTTGAGTCTTTTCTTTCCTTTTTTTTATAAGGTTGACTAAAGGTTTACCAATTTTATTTTCAAAGAACCAACTCTTTGATTCATTAATTCTTTGTATTGTCTTCTTAGTCTCAATTGTGTTAACTTCTGCTCTGATCTTTATAATTTCCTTCCTTGTATGGGCTTTGGGTTTGATTTGCTCTTTTTTTTTTTTTCCTAGAAGCTTCCTTTATTTTTTCTAGAAGCTTGTGGTGCAACTTTAGTTTTTTTTTTTTTTTTCTATTTCCACTCATTGTATTTTCCTGATGTGACAACTCATAGCTATAAATTTTCCTCTTAGGACTGCTTTCATTGTATCCCCCAGGTTCTGGTATGTGTATCTGCATTTTCATTTAATTGTAGATATTTTTAATTTCTTCTTTAATTTCATCTGTGACCCATTGATTGTTCAGAAAGGTTATTTAATTTCCAGGTGCTCAGAGAGTTTTTGCAGTTTCTTTTGCCATTAACTTCCAGTTTCATTGCACTATGGTCAGATAATATACCTGGAATAATTTCAATTGTTTTGCTTTTACTTAAGTATGTTCTATGGGCTGGTATAAGGTATGTTTTAGAGAATGTCCTGTGTGCAGCTGAGAAGAATGTATATTCTTATGTTGTTGGGTGGAACATTCTGTAAACATCTACTAAGTCCATTTGTACACAGGTTTGGTTCATTTTGATAATTTTTTTGTCTAGTTGATCTATCTATTTGTGACAGTCAATATTAAGGTACCCTAATACAATTGCATTATTCCCTACTTGATTTTTCATGTCTATTAATATTTTTCTTATATAGTTGGGTGCTCCTATATTTGGTGCATATATATTTTTTCTCTTGACGTTTTCCCTAAAAGTATGTAGTGGCTTTCTTTATCTCTTTTGATCATTCTTGGGTTGAAGTTCACATTGTTTGCAAACAGAGTAGCTACCCATGATTTTTTCTGGATTCCTGTTGCATGTGGCATTGTTTTCCATTCTTTGACTTTCAGTCTATGAAATTTTTTTACTTAAATGTATTTCTGTTATATAGCATATTGTTTGGTCTCATTTCTTGATCCATTCTGCTAGACTGTTTCTTTTGATTGGTGAGTTGAAGCCATTCACATTGATGATTATAACTGATATGTATTGATTTATCTTTATCATGCTATTTTCTTTCTGTTGGTTTTATGCTTTTTCCTTCTGTTTGTTTTATGCTTTTTCCTTCTGTTTAATTTCTTGCCTTGCTTGGTGGTTTCTTTCTGTTGTTCTTGGGATTGTGGTCATTTTTATCTCTTTCTAGAATATCTTTTGGTAACTTTGTAGTTTTAGTTTTTTGGTTATAAATTTCCTTAGTTGTTCTTTATCATGTAGTATCTGTTTTTTATTTAAAGAAAAAACCCAGAAAGAGTAGAAATAATACATAATTTTTTAAAAACAGTAAGAAATCACCAGTTGATAATTACATATTTTCCTTTTAGAAGTAGTTGTTCAAGTTATGTAAGTAAAGCATACAAAGTGGACATTTAAGCAGTGAGACTGCAAACAGTTCTGTTCACCTATCCAACAAAAACTTGGTAATATGGTTATCAATCCTACACACTTAAACATACATGCAGTTATATCCTTTAGAGTACTTTTCTTTTCCTCTTTTTTTACAATAACTATAATCAATTCTCATAAACTGTTTAGAAGTTCTACACATGCATGAATCTCTACATGTATACCTATCCTTTCTGTATTAGAGGGACAAACAAATCAAAACAAGATAACAAATCAAATTCCTAGAAAAACACAAAAAGAAAAAGTCATGTAGAACCACAGTACTAGGTAATCTACAGTAGTTACTATGATGTTTCTTGTTATTTTCAATACAATTGTCTATATCATCAGGCATAGTATAATTGGACATAGCAGTACATAGCAATATTAATAAAAAACATTGGAGACATTATATGACTTCAAAAGCAGTGAATAATCCAATCAGAATGGGTATCCTTTTGAATCTTGTCATCATCAGAGCCTCTACTCTCAGACTTGATACTATCAAACATACTAGATTCGAATAAAATCAGTCAAGACAAAACAGCTGTCTAACAAATTAGATTCAAATAAGACCAGTCATAGCAATATAGAGTAAGTAATACAGGGCTTCAGTTTAAGTTAATAGGAAATTAAAGATATTTACAATAGTATATCCTGCTTTTTTGAGGGTAGCTGTCTGTGCTTTCAAATCTAGTGCAAGTAGATAGACTGGAACTGAATAAAATCAAACTAAACAGAGCAATAAGAATAATATGGCTTTTAAATGCTGATACACTATTAATAATGTCCTCTGTCTTCCTTTTTTAGACAATTCCTCCCCTTTCACTTTCTCAGAGTGCTTTGTACATTTCAGGTTCCACTAACTCCTTTAGCTTTTAGATTAGGAGGCAACCCGCTATCTACCTAAGTGGTTCTTAACATTTTTACCCCTGAGCTTGATCATGAGCTGTATTCCTTTACCTACCAAAGCCTCAAGATTTTCCTTCCTTATAGCTGAGTAGTTTTCCACTGCACAAAAATGTCATGGGTTTCCAACCTATCTTCAGCTGCTGGATGAACTGTCCCTATTTCTCCCTGGTTCCCTGTCACATAGAGCATTGTTCTCTCACCTTTGACTTGGTTCATTAACTCTCTTTCAGGTTGATTGTATTTCTATTCAGAGCAACTGGATGGAACCTATCTCCTGATCTACTCTGCCTATGTTTCTTTTTGTTAGTGTATCCAGGCCATCTGTGTTAGAGATTATAGCCAATGCTCTCTACCTCATCTCTGCTATGCTATTTTTCTGTCATTGTTGTTTACTTTTCTCCTTCATTCCACTGTCTGCCCTGTTCATTGAGGTCCTTCTGCCATTGTTCCTGGAATCCTGGTGATTTTTTTTTCTCTCTCTCTAGAATATCCTTCAGTATTTTTTGTAGGGTTGGATTGGTGGTTATGAACTCCCCCAGTTCCTCTTTGTCATAAAAACATCTTGTTTCTCCATTAATTTTGAGTGATAGTTTTGCAGGGTACATAATTATAAGTTGGAGGTTATTTTCTTTCAGGGCTTGGAATACTTTGCTCCAAGCTCTTCTTGTTTTGATAGTTTGTGTCGAGAAGTCTGTTGTGATTTTGATGGGTTTTCCTTTATAGGTGATCTGCTTCTTTTCTCTGACTGCTTTTAATATTCTGTTCTTGTGATGAATTTCTGGGATCTTGATTATTATATGTTGTGGTGTAGATCTGTTTTGGTTGTAGCTGGCTGGAGTTCTGTATGCCTCATATATCTGAATATCTTTTCCTGTGCTTGGGAAGTTTTCCTTAATTATTTCTTTTGAATAGCCTTTTTATTTCATTTTTATTTGCCCCTGCTTCTTCACTCACATTTTTTATTCTTAAGTTATAGATACTCTTGTCATCTTCTAGCCTTTGTATTGTTACTTCCTCATTCCTTATTATTTTTAAGAGATCTTTCCTTTCATGACCACATATTGCAAATCTATCTTCAAGTTTTGAAAGTCTATCTTTAGTTTCTGTCAAGAAATTTTTCCAGCGTTCAATGGAGTTTTTAATTTCCTGATATTCTCTTTGGATCTGTTTAATGTATTCTAGAGTTTGCTTATATTCTTCATCAAATGTTTCTCTCCTTTTTCTGGGTTCCTCCATTCTTCCATCTGTGTCTTCCTGAGAGGTGCTTAGTATTTCTTTTATTAATCTTTTATATCTTGCTTCACTTGAGTTAGAATTTCAGATTTAAGTTTGTCAATGAGGTCACAGAAGTATTTCTTTATGTCTGCAGAGGCTGTGTCTGATATTGCATGTTTGCTGCCCTCAATCTCTTCTGTATTTACCTCTCCTGGACTTATTTTCCCTGGATCAGTGGCTGGAGGCTTTTTCTTGTTTCTTTCTCTTGTCATGTTTCTGGTTTCTTTCAGACAGGTGTATGGTGGAGGTCTCAGGTCCTTTCCATATTGCTTATGGTTTTTCTGAAGTGTGCTAGTTAGGGGATTGTCTCTTGGAATTGTACTGGGTGGACTGGAGATCTGACATTGAATTTTCCTTCTGCATCTTGTCATTTTGTATTTCAAAATTTTTATTTGGTTTTCTGTGTTGATCCTTGTAAGTTTTTGTAGTAAGTAGCTTTATCACTCCAGGTAAGGTTTCTTCTTCAGTGATGTCTTCTGAGGTTTGTGTCTGTCCCAAGATCCTACATTCTCAATTAATTAAGAGTAAGATGTTGGTATCTGTTTGGCTCAGTCTGCAGTCCTTTGGTGCTAGGGTGTGGTGTGGTTATTACCCCAGAATTTTCCAGTATTGTTACATAAGTGAGAACAACTGATTACAACAGATATAACATCCTAGTTAAAGTAGTATAATTAACAATAACAATAGCATCAAACACAGTTTAGAAACTGATAAACTGTGGTAACTGTTAACTTTGTACCTTTAACTTTAAGAGCAAATTACAGTTATTTAACAAAACTGATTGTAAATTGGGAGCTTGTATGCCAAGTATTTCCTCTTGGTAGAGTGTTTTTCCTCCAGCTTTTTCTCCAACACTAATTTCCTTTTAATGGCTGTATTTTTGGTGGGGAGAGGCAGGGTGCTATTTTGGAGATTTATAGCATCTGCTTTATTTCTAAGACTTGGTTTGTTTAATATTGAGTCTGGTATTTAAAGCACTTGGAAAGTTTACAAATAAGTGAATGCTTTTTTCTCCACATAGAACCAAATGAATGATGTATCCCTAGGTTTCTTCTTATTTTCTCTAAAGTGTAGAAATAGGAGAACATAGATTGGGCTGCTCACTCTGCCAACTTTGTTCTGAATGCTCACAATGAGGATAAAAGCTCCTGGTTCACAATGTAGTTTCAGTTTTCTAAAACAGCCTTTTACAAATGTCTAAAACAGACATTTACAAATGTCCCACCAAAGCCTCATGCAGTCATGGAGGTGGCTGAATCCAGTGTTTGTGATTGGTTTACTGTCTAGTGCTGAAATTGGCGGTGTGAGTGCTGCAACTGTTCAGGGGCAGGAGCCGGCACACAATATAAGAAAGGGAAGGAGGATTGCTTTTCCCTTTGGGCCCTTATGTTCTTGCTGTTTGCAGCCACCTGAATGGCTGCCCCTCAGTCATGCTGCTCTGCCTTGGAGCCAGCTGAGTATAGACTGAATCCTTCAAAAACTGTGAGCTAAATCAACTTTTCCTTTCCTAATTTGGGGCATCAGTATTTTGTCTCAGCAACAAGAGAAAAGTAACCAAGACACAGACTCTCAAATGAGCAGATGATCAGGACTTTTCCACATGCTGGTACTTTCCAATTTCCATAGGTAAGTCTGGGCCCTTGTTACAGTTCATGTTCAGATGCCCCTCTCCCCAAGCCTCATGCAATCTTGGACATGGCCAAATCTAGCATTTGTGATTGGTTTGTTGTCTAGTACTCAGATTGGTGGCATGAATGCTACACTCGCCCAGGGGGAGAGCCAACATACAGTGTAACGGGGGAAGAAGGTGTGTCTGTTCTATCTTTTCCTAGTTTGTGCTTTTCTGCAGGGGCAGCCATGAACTGCTGTCCCTCAGCTGTGTTATTCTGCTTTCGAGCCAACTGAGTATGGACTGAAACCTCCAACCTGGAAGGAATAAACCTTCCTTTCCCTAATTTGGGTGTCAGATACTTTGTCTCAACAATGAGAGAGAAAAGGAGCTAAAACAGCCTTTTCAAGAGAACCCTTCCTCCCGTTTCCTTTCTCACTCTGCTGGCCTCTGTATATCATGTCTCACCTGCATAGAAAACCTGACTTTCTTCCAGTTACAGGCAGATTATTCCAAGTGGAAACATATGAGTCCCTGACAAAGAGCTCAGGGGGTGGCTTCCCTCCACAATGAGATGCTGAAAACCTGGTCATTGTGTGTGGCTTTGTCTCTGGGTCACAACTTGCACCACAATGCCATAGCATGGTTATACCTTGATGCAGTTATAGCCTAGGGAGTTAAAGAAAGCCTTTCTTTCTTTTTGTGTTCACCTCAGTTTAGACAAGGGATTAGTAAAGTTTCAGGCCCCAAACATAACAATGAAACCATGATTGGTTTAGGAGGTAGGCAGAGAGAAAAATGAACCCCCCCCCCCAGGATATCAATCAGATTGAGTGAAAACCAGGGGTAAAAGAGCATAGAAAAAAATTTCCTTGATGCATTAGGTTGTTTTGGTCTCAGTTTTTAGAAGGGAACATCATATAGACTGTTGGTTTTGAGGAAAATTCCATGCAGTTGGGTAAAGCAAATGGAACACTGAGCCCAGTGTCTGGCTCATCATAAATGCTTAGTACAATGTTGGATTCTCTTCCCTTTGAAACAACCGATAGAAGTTTTTCCATGGAAGAAAGAGAGCATGAGAAAAACAACAAAGGAGTAAAATTCTTAAGTGATTATCTATCTGCATTTATTTATAGATCTAATTCTTCCTCCGTTGAAATATTTTTCCTTTTGGATGTTGAAGATGGACCTGAGGACCTTGAGGCTATGAAACACACACTCTATTGCTGTGGTACATCCTCAGCTCTTCACCATCTCTTTCACCAGGGCTCTCAGTCAGGAACAATGTTTGCTGGCTGAGGTTTCCACTCTTTCTTCTTCTTTTAGAATGGGTAGTATTGACTCTGTTTTTAAAAGAAATAAAATAGTTTGTGAGTCAAATAGGAGTGACCATGTTCCCAGAACACAGATTCAAATTACCCTGAATGACATGCTCCATGTTTGAAGAAGTTACACACACATTTATAATCCCAAAACAAAACAAAGCCATAAGTCAATACATTTACTAGTGACACTGGGGAGGGCGAAGGTCTGGCATGTGGGCTACAACAAGGTGTGGAAAGCTCCCAGTAAGTTAGATGTCATTTTATAGCATTATTAGCTTTAGGGTTGGTGTGGAATAGATATTTGTTAAGCTTATAAATGTATTCCAAGAAATTTATCAGTGAGTCATGAGAATGTTAAGTTAGGCATGGTGTCACACATGTCTAATCCTAGCATTGTGGGAAGCTGAGGCAGGAGAATCACACTTTTCAGCCCCTGGACAAGTTAGGAAACCCTGACTCAAGATAAAAAAGACAAAAGGCTGGGTATGAAGCTCAGTATGAAGGCTCAGGATTCAATCCACAATGACACATACACACACACACACACACACACACACGAATGTTAGGTCAGATTAAAAAGTTAAGGTAATGGCTATTAAAGTGCTTGTAATACTGAAGATAAGTGCTAACTGTACAAAATTTTGCTTGTTTACAGTCACAATATTCTAGTGAGCCAAGGTTAGGCAGCGTTCAGGATCTTTAATGCAGCTTCTTCAGAGAAACTTCTGGTACAGCAGTATTCATTTTGTTTTGGTGGGGAAGGGGAGAGAATTTTTTCCAGAACCACTCTGCCATCTTAAGGAGCTTAAACTTTACGCTGCAGTGCAAGTAGCTGTCTTAGTTACTTTCTCATTGCTGAGACATAATACTCAATACTCACAACTTTAAGGAGGAAAGGTTTATTTTGGGTCACAGTTTGTAGAGGTTTCAGCACATAGTCAGCTGGCTCCAAGGCAGGGCAACATGGCAGAAGGACACTGCAGAGAAGAAACAGTCCATGGCATGGTATCAGGAAACAGAGAGATTAAGGGAGGAGGAGAGATATACATGCCCTTCTAGGCCACGCCCACAATGACCCATCTCTTCCCATATTTCACCTCCCAATATCACACCCATCAGTGGGCTAACCCAGTATCACACACCCATGCTCTGTTCACCTCAAAAGCCCCACTTATGAGCACATGAGGCTTTGGGGTGACATCTAGGTATAAACTATACAGGAACCAACAGCACTTTCAAGGGGTGGGGAGTTGTCACATGCTTTTAATTTCAGAATATTTATTTTGTATAGGTGCATAGAATCAAAAAATAAAGTTCTAAGGCCAGAAATCATTTATTCATTCAACAGGCACTGAGTGGCTCTTCTGTGCTTAGGCCTGGGAAGATAAGTCTGACCCCCTTGAAGCTGACTGCAAGGGAGGAAAGGGAGACCCACAGTAAGCACACAAATGTGCACTTTAGTAAACAGGGTATGGGAAATGGTAGATCCTATGGGCAAAAAGAAATACCTTTCTAAGAAAGTGGTATTTGAACCTGAGAATTACTAGGTTAATGAGGTGCAAGGACTTCAAGAAGACCTTGTTCAGGAAGGACTGCTTGAGCATGCTTATGGGAAAAGCAGGATGAGGTAGAGAGGAGAGGTGGGAGTTAATAAGGGATCCCCTTAGAAGCTCTCAGGGTAGGAAACAGGATATATCTCAGCAAGCAGGTAGAAGAATCACTTTGGGCAGGAAGGAAGAAAGTTGATGCTTACTCTGGGATAGGGTGGAAGTGTCTTTGTCCTCTTCTTGTAACTGAACATCAGTGACTCAGTAATTTATACAGCATCAATGCTTATTGATCTCAGGGTTCTAGAGGTTCATGTTTGCACTGCATCTAGCCAGAGCCTTCTTGTGGGCTGAGGTGAGACAGAGCAAGCGCACTAGTTCAGCATTCTCTTCCTCTTGTATTGTGATGCCTCTAACCTGGGCAGGGAGGTTCCATCCCCATCTAATCTTGCTGATCACAGCACTCAGATGACAAGATAACACCACAGCTGGCACAGCCAAGGACATGGGCTCTCCCTGTTTCAGAGCAGTAAACTGCTAACCTTAGAGACCAAACGGTTCTCCTAATCAGCAAGATTTACTGCTTTGAATGTCTTTGTCCTAACTTCTCAAACCCTGCTCATTTTTGTAGGCTTTTGCCTCAGATGTGCCCTCCACATCCTGTACCTTCCTGAATTGTTAAGGACCTAATAAATACAGAATCCAGAGAAGTCTTTGTCTTTGCTCCAAGACAAATTATGGACTCCTGGAGTCCTCACAAACCATGTTTGCGTTTTGTCTTTATTTAATCATTTTCCACAAACTCGTATCTAAGATCTGGAGCCTGGCCCATTCCAGAATCTCCTGTGCATGCTGCAAGGGCAGCCACTCCTTTAATGATTGCCCTTTCCAAGGAACCCAGTAATGACATGCACCAGCAGGGGGAGGAGTTTCTCACGTGTTTATGTCTCCTGAGAGACAGGAGAGACTGATGGGGAAAAAGAGGAGTATTTTATTTTTAGATGTACATTGGCTCACCATTATCATTTACTTTGTAATGGGAGGTTGGCTCCCTATTGAGCAGGGGGAGAACTATAACAAAGGAAAAGAGACTTATGTGGTTGGTGCAGCTCCACGATGATCCTCAAGCTTCCACCATGCATCACCTGCTCAGCCTATGGAGTAACCTAGAGGGGTTGTTGTCATTGACAATGGCTTGATCTCCCCAAAGGACCAGCCAGTTTGGTTGGTCAGATCCTGTCAGCTGGTTCACTTGTCTTGGGCTACTGGTTGCAGTTGGTTGTGGTGGACCCAAGGCACAGCTCCTACAAATTTCACAGCAGTAAGGATAGCAAGATTAGCATGTGGGCCTATCTCAGATGGCCCTCGGGTGGTAGCATTGACCCAAACAGGGTCTCTGGCTTTAAAGGAATGAAAGGAGTCTGTTGAATGTATAGGCATTTTCTCCTGTACCCAAACAGGGATAATTTGCATGGCTATTTCAGAAGTGCATATCTTTCTCCTTACAGTTAATTCTCCTAGTTTGAGAGGTTTGCCTTTAACTTGACTTATAGCTGGAGGCATCTGGTCAAATAGAATTTTACAAGGGGAGTACCCTGTTTGTTTAGTAGGATATACCCAACACAAGGGAAGGCCATATGCAAGACTCCATCCCATTCCTATTGTGTGTCTTTCTTTCTTTTCGTTCTTTCTTTCTTTCTTTCTTTCTTTCTTTCTTTCTTTCTTTCTTTCTTCTTTTTCTTTCTTTCTTCTTTTTCTTTCTTTCTTTCTTTCTCTCTCTTCTTTCTTTCTTCATCTCTCTCTTCTTTTTCTTTCTTTCTTTCTTTCTTTCTTTCTTTCTTTCTTTCTTCCTTTCTTGTCTTTTAAAATAGGGTACTGCTACATAATTCTGGCTGACCTTGAACTCACTTTATAGCCCAGGCTGGCCTTGAACTTGAAGCAGTTTTCCTGCCTCAGCCTCCCAAATGCTGGGATTTAGAGGTATGTGTCACCACGTCCAGACTCAAGTGTGTTTCTTTTCTTTCTTTTATTCTCTCTCTCTCTCTCTCTCTCTCTCTCTCTCTCTCTCTCTCCCTCTCTTTCCCTCTCCCTTCCTCTCTCATTCTCCCTCTCTCTCTCTCTGAGACAAGATCTCTCTATGTAGTGCAGACTGGCCTTGAATTTGCTTATGTAGCCCAAGTTGGCCTCAGACTCATAGTGATCCTCCTGCCTCAGCCTCCCAAGTACTGGGATTACAGGTGTGCACCAGTACTCAAGTGTGTTTACTGACAACACATTTTCAGCAATTGTTTGAGCATCTGGTTCATGTTCTCTACCTTTTCTACCTTTCCAGAGCTCTGAGGCTAGTAGGCTGTATGTAATTTTCATTTTATTTTTAACATTCAGGTGAGCTTTTGAATTATCTCAGTCACAAATGCTTGCCCATTGTCAGATCCCAAAGTTATGGGTGGCCTGAACCTTGGATTGATGTCCTTTGACAGCACCTTTACCATTTCTGGTACCTTATTTGTCTGATGGAGAAGGTTCCAACCTACCCTGAGAAAGTGCAAACTAGGAACAACATACAGTGATAGCCCAGGGAAGCTCAGTGAGATCCACAAGCAAGTTTTCACATGGGATGACATCCACATCTTGAATGCTTGGGGGTCTGGTGGGCCCTTGTTTTGGGTTGGTCTGTACACAGTTTAGACATTGTTCACAAACAGCTCAAGTCTTGGCAGTGAGCTGTGGCATGTGGAAGTGATAACTTAACATGTCTTTCATGCCATTTTTTCCATGTGAGACCTTTGATGGAATTGCCTCTCCATCCTAGGGGCTATCACTTCAGGAATAACCAGTGTCTCATCAGAGAATCTCCATCAGCCTCCCTTGATATCAGCCCCCCTTGATATCAGCCCCATGCTCCCAGATGAACCATATCTTTTCAATTGTAGTTTGGGTCTCTGGGAATGGGGGTTCTGGGATTAGGGGCAGGTACAGGATCCCCCCTTTTGGTTGAGGGACTGCCACAGTGGTTGTTTTGCTTCTCTGTCTGCTTTTTGGTTTCTTCTGGCCTATACCAGTCTATTGATATCCAAGTAGTGTGTAGCAGCCACTTTCCTGTGCCCATTCCACATCTAGGAGCTGTAAAAGTTCTTCCTTGTATTTTAACTCCTTTCCTCCAGCATTCAGAAAGAACCCTTTCTCCCTGTATATAGCCCCATGAACAAGTAGTGTGGCAAAGGCGTACTTAGAATCAGTATAGATGTTAATCTTTTGGTCCTTAGCAAGTAACAGGGCCCTTGTTAGGGCTATTAGCTTAGCCCTGTGAGCAGAGGTTGCAGCAGGCAAAGGCTGGGCCTCTACCACAGAGTCCAATGTCACCACTGCATATCCTGCCCATTGGGCCCCTTCTAGTATGAAGCTACTCCTGTCTGAAAGTTTCAATATCTGGGTCTCCCAGAAGATGATCTGAGAGATCTCCATGGGTGTACCTCACCCACAATTTCCACAAGGTCATTAGGCAGAGCTTTCAGTTGTACTGGAAACAAAGTGACTGTCTCTAGGGTTATGAAGGATTTTTGTATAACAGTGCCTGATATCAAGTCATCATCAGATTCAACAACTGATGTTCTCTCTGATCATTATGGTTATAATTGAGTGTGATATCTGAAGGGTCAGTTGTGGTCCTGAAGTCAATTTATTAGCCTCCTGGGTTAACAGAGCAGTGGCAGCAAGCATCCTAAATTATGGAGGCCATCCTAGGGCCAGAGTCTAACTTTGGACAAGTATGTGGTGGAATGATGTCAGGATCCCATGATCTGGGTTAAGATTCCTATGGCCAGTTTTTGTCTGTTTATGGACATATAGGAAGGAAGGCTTGGTTGTATCTGACAATCCTAAGACTGGGACCTGAGTCAGGGCCTCTTTGACTTGTTTAAATGTTTTTTTTTTCCTGGCCAGCTTTTCAGAGGAGACACTTCTTTTTGATGTATAGTCTGTTGTATTTGATTGTCTTGCCTATTGGGTCTTAGCTTGGATCTATGCCTTCAGTCTCTGTCACAGTTGTTGCTACTCTTTTTACATACCATATTTTCGCATGTCTACTGTTTTTTTTTCCCATTGTGTTACTTCCTCTTGCATGTGTCATTTTTTAAAAAAATTTTATTTAAAGAGAAAAAAAGCAAAACAGAAAAAAGGGTAGCAACAATACAGAATTTCAGAAAAAAATAAACAGTAAGAAATCACTAGATAAATTACATATTGTCTTCTTAGACACAGTTGTTCAAGTTACAAAATTAAAGCATACAAAGTGGACATTCAAACAGTGAGGCTGAAAACAGTTCTGTTCAATGATCCAATAAAAACTTAGCAACATGGTTATCAATCCTACACACTTATACATGCAGTTATATCCTTTAAAGCACTTTCTTTTTCTCCTTTTGCTTTTTATGTCCATTATCTGTTTAGTTATATCATGTTTCAGCTTGCTCAATACCTTACTGATCTGTTTTGTTGTTGTTATTTACTTTTTAATCACCTTATATAATTCTGATGCTTTGTTTTTGAGTTTCTCCTCATTCATTCCCCATGGATCAGCTTTGGTGGAGTTGGGAGTTTTTTGGGGTATTTTGTTACTTTGTTATCTTTTTTTTGAAGGTAGCAAAGTACAGCAGAAAAAGACAGAACAAACCCATGCGAAGCAGTGCAGTGAAATTGGCACAGAACCTCTCAGCAGGTCACCAAGACAACAGCAATAGGCACAATAGTACAACCCATTCTCTTCAAAATAACTGTTCTTTATCCAGGTAGAGCAAAACGGAAGGAAATACTGAACTTATAAAAACAGAACATTGAATAGAGCTGTACCATTAATCAGAACTGAGCAAAACAGTGATAAAAAATATTTGCTTTCAAAGAGATGGTAGAAGGAAATCTCCCTTACTTGCCACACTGCATAAGTTCATCCTCCCAAGAGATACTTAAACCTCCGGCTCCCACTTGCTAATGGCGGGGGGATATGGATGTTTGATTCTTAGCCTGTGCACTGGTAGGCCCACAGCCACTTACCAGAGTGGTGAGTTGGCTGCTTGTTTTCCCAGTGTCCCAAGTTCCAACATTTGCATGTGTCATTGTAGTTTTTGTGTTTTTAGTTTCATTTGTATCTTGGTTTGGACATGCACCTCTGTAATGTTTTAGTCACTGTTTTTTTAATCTGTCAGCAAGACTGTGCTGTAGGTTTGGCACATTTTTAAGCCTACTTGGCTTCTTTTGTCACTCACCAGGTTGTTTCTGTCTCATCATATAGTCATTCTGGTATGCTCCTTGACCTTATTGATTTCTGTTTTTTCTTCCTCTGTGAGCACTGCTGTCAACAGATCTGTTTTTTTGAGCTCCCTATCAGCTTTTTATTTGGCTTCATGGTCATGATTTACATACATTTTGGTAGTCACGTCTGAAATCTGGGTTACATTCATGCCAGCTAGTTTTTGTCAGCAAGCAGCTAGACAGGGATGAAGCCATTGGGTCTACCCTGAACTATGTTTAGCCATGAGTCAGTAAAGGGAAATTGATTCAGATGTCTGAGTAGTTCTCTGTTTTCAGTCATCATCCTGATATACACTCAGTTGTTTTCTGCCATTTACCATCAAAAGAGAGCCAACCTATTTTATAAAGAGGTCTTACTTAGCCTGGAGGGGGTTGGCTTTATTTCATAGTTTTCTATATAGCCTCTTTTAAAGTTAGCCAACATAGTTTTTGATACATTTTTAGATATACATAATAATCACATTCATCACAGAGAATTTGTACCTGTACATGGTACAACTTCATTTTTTCCCCATTCCACTACTCTCTCTTTAATCCCTCCTCCTCTCCCCATTTATAGTTTTGTTTTCACCTTTTGAAAAGTTTCTTCCTATCTTATCATACCTATTATACATTTTGGTCATCATTACACCTTTGATTTCTCACACCAGAGAAACAATGTTATATTTACATATGTGTGCCCAATTTATTCATTTAAGAGTATGGACTCAAGGTACATCCACTTTCCTAGAAATGTCTCAACTGTATTCTTCTTTATGATAGAGTAACACTGCATTGTGAAAAAAAAAAAGCCCACACATCTTCTTTAACCATTAATCAATTGATGGGTACTTGGGTTGTTTCCAAGAGTTAGCCAACATACATTTCAATGGGGTGGGCTTTGATGCTTTTTCTATTCTGTTATGATGCAAATCATTTTTAAAGCACTTTTATTTTAGGCTGATCAAACTGTCTCTCCTCCCCCAGGAGTTTTTAGAAAGAACAATCTTATCTTCACCAAATTAACAAGTAACCATATGTAGTTTTTAAAATAAACTATTTCCACAAGTTTTCCCTTGATATACATAAGCTTTCTAGTCTTGTCATTATCTGTCTTCTTATCTCTTTAGCAGGACAAAATTTTCATCATACAAAATCCTTTCATATCAAAAGTATATCTCATTTTTATAGCCCTCTTAATATTTTCTCACTTACTATAAACCTTTCATAACAAATTTGACTGTAGCCACTTTAATTTTAGTGCTTGTCTATTTCCTTTTTTCCTCATATTGTTACTTTGTAAATTTGACTGACTACCAACAGATCTCTGAGTAACTTTGATTCATTGTTCTTATCTTAAACCAACAGAGAGCAGAGAAAAGGGCAAGTTAACCCATCAACTGCAATGTAAGAATCTGCAATGCACAAGAAATGTTTTATGCACACTGATTCAAATTGGAAACCAAAAGTACATTTAATAAAAAGTTAAAATTTGCAATTTGATTTCTCCTTTAAAATTTTCTTAGGCCTAACAGAACCTTGGCCTTTCAGACCCAGAATGGAGTTGCCAACTTTCAGATGCCTACAAGCAGCATCAGGCTGTGATGCCTGAAACAGCTGGCCTCAGGGCTCCTGAAGCTGGGAGGAGACCTGGGCATTGCCTTGCTCTGTGCTTGCTTTGAAATGAAAAGATGGCTCCTGTTTCACAACTCCAATCTCAACAGGGACAGCTGGCCCTAAGTCTCTTGGCCTTGTGCCTGTGTCTCAGCCAACTGCTGAGGTATTTTTTAGGTTCAGTCTTCATCTGGACTGGTTCACAGAGTGTTTGTTTGTTTCTTCTATAAGCCTGTCTGTGGTGCCCACCTTTATAACCCAGTACAAAAAGCCAAGCAGCTTTTCCACATTTTTGCCTTTTTGGCATAAATCATTTTCTCAATGACTTTGGTTTTCAGACTGATTAGACTGTGTCTTAGCTACTTTTCTCATTGCTGAGACAAAACACCCTATTTGTAAAGTTAAAGGAGGAAAGGTTTATCTAGCTCAGTTTGTAGAGGTTTCAGTCCATAATAGGCTGACTCCAATTTGGCAGTGGGGCAAACATTCATGGCAGTGGGAGACACCAACAGCAACAAGAGATGATAGATAGACAAACCTCTTTCTATATCTTATATATGCAGTCTACCTGCCTTAAGACAGGTGTAACACTCACACCATTAATCCCAACATTAGACCATGAATCAATCACAAATTCTAGAAGCCCTCCCCCATGCCTGCATGACACTTTGGGAGGACACCTAAATGCAAGCCATAATGTTCTGCTCCTGGCTCCCCAAAGACTCCTGTACAATACTTTACGCAAAAAGCATTTAGTCCATCTCTAAGAGTTGCCAGTCTTAATAGTTTCAGCATTGCTGAAAAGTCCCAGTCCCAAGTCTTCACAGAGATATAAGGAAAACTCTTAGCTGCGAGTCCCTGCTCAAATGAAAAGGAAGTTAAACATTTGCAACATTCAATGGCACAAGATAGACATTTCTATTCCAAAAGTTGCAAAGGGGCATGCAAAGGAATGGTACCAAAGCAAGTCCAAAATCCAGTAGGGCAAACATAAAGACCTGTAGTTCCATGTGTAGCATTTGAGGCAATGTGTGGCAATATGTGAATTCCAAAGGGGTTGAGTAGCTCTGCCCCTATGGCACTTCTGGTGGTTGTAGCTCTCATGGATTTTCCCTTGGATTGGCTTTTCTCTTTCTTTGCAGTTTTCCTTAGATGAGCCATATTCCTGACTTTTCCAACCTTCTGGGGTCTCTACTGCACATTCAGCTTTACACTAACAGCTTCACACATTACCCTCTCTCTGGGGCACACTGCCTGAGCTCCCAGGCCTTCTTCTGCCACCTGTGTGAGAGCCTTCTTGACCCCACAACTCTTGCACTTTGCTAGCACCTAAAACCAGCACCATATGGATGATACCAAGGTCTGTTGCCAGCTGGACCAGTAACCAGGCTTCCCTCTCTTGTGGCTTTAGGTGCTGAGTACCTGGATCATTGAGCAGTCTGGATTTGTTCTAAGGAACAAATTCTTTATGAAACCACTTCTGGAACATGGTGCTCTGTGGCTTTCTTCTCAACATATATTCTTTTACTTTTGCAATTTCAAGGCTGCAAAGCATGGAGTTCTGCCACTTCTTATGATGTCCTCAGGTCATCTTTTCCAGAAACTGATACGGTCCTTTTTCCCATCAGAAACCTCCTGAGCCTGGTCTTTACTGGCTTTCTGGTCTTTTGAACTCTGACCAGAATCTCTCATACAGAAAATCCTATGGTGTTGCAGCCCACAGTTCTGAATCATTCCAAACTGTTCCCACAACCTATTCCCAAAGGCTCCTGAATCACAGGTATAGTCACATCCCACTTCTTTGGTACCAAATTCTGTCTTAGCTACTTTTCAGATATTGCAGAGTGCAAAGCTGGTCTGATAGTTTTGTGTGAAGATTAAATGAATCAATGAACTTCCAAGTATAGTGGCAAATACCTCTAATCCCAGCTATTCAGGAGGCTTGAGTTCAGGGCCAGCCTTGGTTACATAGTGAAAACAAAATAAAATAAGTAACAGAACCTGGCACCTATTAAGAACTTTACACATATAGCTATCATTATTTTAGTTGTGTTTTGAATCAAAAATATGGAGGATCACCGGGACGGCTCCCCAGTTTTCCTCCATTGTGATTCACCCTTGCCCTACTTCCAAGGACAGAGCTGGCTAGAATAATGCTCTACCCCCATGACTGGCTTTAAGCAAAGCAAATGAGTCTAGTGAGGTACTGATGTGTGGTCCTTAAATCAATGGGAAAGATCAGTTATACTCGCTCCCTACTACTAAGCATGAGCTAGGCCAGGCTAGGCTGGGACTGAGCACCAAGAAACAGGCTATGGTATTACAGGGCATTGAAAATTAGACATCAGAGCTGAAGCAGGTGACTCAAAATACAAGCTATTTCCTCAGGCTGTGTATGCAGATTCCTCCGAACTTAGAGTCTACTTGTTATCAGAGTTTGGTACTCTTTGTGCATATGTCTCTATACATATTGCAGAAGTGCCATTGTGCCTCCTGCCTAGCCCAGCTCATGTTTTCATGTAGTCCCTACCATTCTCATAGTCACTCAACCCCGGGCCATTCCCCTCTTCACAAATTAATAAGACCATGGTTTGGCCCGAGGTCAAGGCTTTTGTTCCAGTTAGCCTTAGCTTGGGCTAGACCAGCTTGCCTCCCCACAACTGAAGATATATCTTTACTTTCTCAATGGGTTGCATTGGAAGTTGTAGATTGGAATTTACTTGCAAGAATTTCAGTGGGATTACAAATACAAACTCCTCCAGGCCTTGACGAAGTCCAGATGGGCTCCTATAAAAGGAACTTTAAAGTTTGAACTTACATCCTAATTGCCCCTTTCCTCCATTCTTTTTGGTGCTGAGGATCAAATGCAGGGCTTTGGACTTAGGAGGCAAGCTCCTACACTGACTACACCCCAGCCCCTAAGGATATAAATCAATCTTGTCACTCTTCAGGAGAGGAAAGGGGAGTTTCTGAGAAGTGATGGTCTCATTCAGGCCCCTGAGCGATTTCTTTCTTGAGATGTTATTTCCACAGTCTGTTCATCCTCCAGGCAGAGACTAGGGTGGACAGTAAGAATGCTATGCAGGAAAAATGGAGAGTGTCTTGTCCGGGTGTTGCACATCTGCTCATTTTCTCTTTATAAAGAGACAACACAAGAAGGAGAATTGTACCTGGAAAGTTGCCTAGGGAGTGTGGGATTACAGCAAAGAAAATTAATTGGCTAATACCAGTAAGTCTGATGTTCTAATACATAAATTTCTAAGACAAGGATTTTCTAAGGTATTGGAAGTTTAAGCTGATATTCAAAAAGCTTACTGGTTTTCAGTAAAGTCATGTAAATCATCTCCTTTCTGTGAAATCATCTTCTTTTATTTTCTCTTCATCTATAGGGTGCTATTTTGGCATTTTCAGATTATAATTTCATCACATTGTATATATTCCTTCCCTCAGTGTATACACATATATTTTGTATACAATTTCTAGTGAAGAACCACGCCCTAATTAGGTTCTTTTTTTTTTTTTTTTTTTTTGGTACCGGGGATCGAACTCATGACCTTGTACTTGCCAGATCAGCACTTATGCCACTGAGCTAAATTCCTGGCCTTAATTGTTTTTTTTTTTCTACAGTTCAAATAATAGCATGAAAAGTTAGATTTCTAAGCAAAAATATTTTTAGAAAGAAATAATAACTTAAAAATTAATTCACAAGCATCTCCATGTAAATAAAAGTAAGACAAAAATAATAAAGTCAAATTTATAGATGAATTCCAGGTAGTCAGGTAGGCTTGCAAAGCTAGAGTTTATGTACAGAGAAGTCAAATTGTAACCACAGAAGAACTACAAATTATTTCAAGATCTCCTGTTCAATTGATTACATTTACAATATTTCAAATCTTCTTGATATATTGATCAGGTTACTTTGAATGAATTTTGCATGTTTGTAAAACTGTGCACTTTCCACTAACTGAAAATCTCCAGTGATTTGTAATTTATGATTTTTAAGAATTTGATTTTAGCATTGTGTATGACATATACATAAATAATAAAAAATGACCACCCAGCTCAGCTTAGAAACTAGAACCTCACCTTGCCGTGTCCCACCCTCTGTCCTTACCACTTCATCCCCATCTTGTTCTCCCTTTCCCTCGGGTGTGGGTTACCCTGAATATTATACTCGTTACTTCCTTGCTTTTCTTTATAGTTTTATCACAAGTGGATATAACCCTGCATAGCATATTGTTAGCTTTCCTTGTTTTTTAACCTTATGTAGCTGAGGACGTATCGTTTTTTTCCTTTACAATTTTCCCTTTTCTGCCCTTCAGTGCACATGTTCACGACATTCTTCCATGATGATATTTGTTGTTGTAATTTATGTATAAGTCTCCATTCATTCAGTTTCTTGTCAGTGACTATTTATCAGGCTTTTTTTTTTCTTTTGCTATGAAAGGTGGTACTGGCAATAACATAATGGTACACATTTCCTGGGTAAGAATTTCTTTAGAGGATCAGTGGTGGTGACCCTAAGGCACACAAGTTATTCATTTTTCTTTTAAGACAAAAGATGTTAATAATGAGTTGGTTTTGCTAAACTGGACCCTCAGTATTCAGGTTTAATTGTGGCATTGGTACTTTGCAATTAATCAGTGGGTTTTGGGTTGCAGTTTGGGCCCTCGTCTTTAAAGGGTTCACCATCACTGGTATATACTTAGGAGTGCAATTGCTGAATTATATATAAAACTTTATTTTGAGGTGCTGTAGTGTTTTCTCAGGTGGTTTAAGACAATTTATATGTTCATTAGAAGTATTTCAGTATTTTCATTATCACACATCCTTATCAGTAATTCAAAGTGACATTTTAAAATTTTTGCCAAGATGTCATTCTGCAGATGAGTGAACCTATCATTCTTTTTTTATCCTTCCTGATTTCATTTTTTAGTTCAACCTTATCCTTAATTTGCAAGTTGGCCTTTCATTACCTTCTTGCATCACCCATGGTTTTTATCTATTACTTGAAAATAAATCTACTTCCCAATGCAAAATGAAGGGCTGGGTGGTGTTTAGATTGATAGCTTATTCGTCAGCATAGCCCTGGCTCAGCAGGCACTGGCACAGTCTGACCTACCCAGCATTCTTCTTTTTTCTTTCCCTCGGTTACAGCTGTGCACCCTCCAAAGACACGCTGCTTCCGGAGGACCAGGCTCGAGTGACTTTCACACTGCAGTATCCAGAAAAAGCTGACGTTCACATGTGCAACTTAAATGTCAGGATAAACACTTCTGCTGCATGTTTGAATTTGGTGCCACTGTAAATTCTCTCTCTCTCTCTCTCTCTCTTGGTCTTGTTTGGTCTTTTTTTGAGAAGGGTCTTGCTGTGTACTTTGGCTGGCCCTGAACTCATTTTGTAGCCCAGGCTGGCCTCAAACTTGAAGTGATTCTCCTGCCTCAGCCTCCTGAATGCAAGCTTTACAGGTGTGTGCCACCATGCCCAGTACACAAATATTTCTTATAGATCTTTTAAAATTAACATTTATGCTGAAATTCAACTTAGGGTTCTCTCCTTAGGTAAGAAACAACTTATTCAGGTACATATTTCGGGTGGGTCAGAGAATGCTTCTTACTCAGGGACACTAGCATAGTAACAGTTTACCTGGTAAATCTGGGGAGTAGTGGTGGTAGGAGAGTAAGAACACTGGTTATTAGTAGTGGTTAAGGTTAACCATGGTAGTGTTTGGGAAAAAATGACATAGATCAGTGTCTGAATTGAAATTGAACCAATCTTTTTAATTTTTTTTTTGGTACGGAGGATCGAACTCACGACATTGCGCATGCAATGCAGGCATTTGTGCCGCTGAGCTAAGTCCCCAGCCCTGAACCATTCTTAATACATATTATTAAATTCTTAATAGTAACATTATATTGCAAGTATTAATACTCAGTAGTATCATTTTAATAATACTAAGAATTTACTCATCCCACCAAAAAGGCAGGTGCTATTACTTTCTTAACACAGGCAGGGAACTGAAGTACAGAAATGTCAGAGGTACTTGGTCCAAGGACCTGGGCCATGATAGAATGCTGTAGATAATACACTGAGATGGACACATAGGATATAGACTTATGGTTTTGAATGATGCCAAAACTTTGAAATTCTTTTTCTTTTCTTATTTTATTTTAATCACATTTCTATTCATGTAAATTAGAAGCCCCACTCCAAAACCATATTCTTAGATTTTTGGCAGCATGGACATCTACTCAGATGACTAGTATTTCAATCTTTTTTCATTTCAAAGTACTTACTTGTAGGTGGCAGTGTTAGTTTCAAACCCTACTTTGCATTTTTCTGAGGAAGATTAGAAAAAGCCATCTGGATAGCATTACCCTAAAAAATTCTTCTCCAAATGGAACTTCCTTAAGAAGAAATTCTAAGAGAAGAGAGTAATGATATAAAGCTAGGCAGAATTCAAATGGAAAATTTAGAAACTGAAACATTAAATTCTGATACTTATGAGAATTATCTTCTGTATAAAAAACTCACTGTTCTTTCAGTTAGTTCTTTGTTGTTGTTTTGAGTTTTTTTTTCTTTTGAGGAGAGATTTTTAGAATGGTAATCTTGACCTTAATAAATTTTTTTAAAGCTCTCATGAGGTTTAACCTTATTCGTAGTTTGGTTTTGAATTTTGGGCTTAGCCCAAATCTCTCTCTGTCTCTCTCTCTCCTTTCTTCCTTTGTTTCTTCCTTTTTTCTTTCTGGTACTGAGAGATTGAATCCAGGGCCTTTGCACTAAGTTACATGCCTAGCCCTGCCTCAGTCTCCCAGAGGGTTCACATTACAGATGTGCACTAGTATGAGGCTTTTATATTTCTCTTCTTTTCTTTTCTTTTCTTTTCTTTTCTTTTCTTTTCTTTTCTTTTCTTTTTTTCTTCTCTTCTCTTCTCTTCTCTTCTCTTCTCTTCTCTTCTCTTCTCTTCTCTTCTCCTCTCCTCTTCTCTTCTCTTCTTTCTCTCTCTCTCTCTCTCTCTCTCTCTCTCTCTCTCTCTCTCTCTCCTTTTTTGAGACAGGGTCTCACTGTGCAGTTCAGGCTGGCCTTGGGCTCACTTTGTGGCCTAGGCTGGTCTCAAATTTGCAACGATCCCTCCTACCGTGGGATTACAGGCGTGAGCCACCATGCCTGGCTCACTTGTTTCTTTTCTATTATATTGTTGTCTCTTCTCTTTAGGCATTCACTGCTGCTGCCTACACCTCTCAAATGGTGACATACTTATTATAGCAGTTTGCCTAGAGCAAAATCTGACAAACGGTGGCTGGTTAATATTAAATATTTGTTTATAGACTAACTGATTGACTATTCTGTTTGTGCAGACAAATGAGTGAATTAAAACAGTAGAGGGCAAAGAAATAAGATGGAGACTATATGTGAAACATTCTTACCAATAAACATTAAGCATTTATAACATTTTTATATATCTCTAGCATCTATTAACCTCTACAAAAACTTGAAAAGTCTACCCATGTATGTAATTTAATGCTACCATGTATGTAATTTAATGTATGTAATGCTTAGCTTAGAAAAATCAAAGGACAATCTAAAAATGACTATTGGTTCCATAAAATATATATCATCTAGTTAGTTCACTTAATTGTAGTTGCTCTATCCAGTTACTTAGAATCAACCACTAAGAGTGTTAATTTAGATCCTCCTTGCCTTGTAAATTGCTGTCATTTCTGGAATTTACATTTTGCTTCAAATTCCTTGGAATCATGTAAGACAGGACAATTACTAGAATACTATTTTATATTGGTTCTCTATAGTCTTCAAAGTAATAAAAGTTAAGAAATACGACATTTGTTGTGGTCACATTGAATCAAATATGCAAAGATTCTTTGATGATAAAAAAGAGGAAGGGGGCTGGGGGTTTAGCTCAGCGGCATAAGCACCTGCCTTGGAAGCGCAGGTCGTGAGTTCAATCCCAGGTACCGATTAAAAAAAAAGGGAGAAAAAGATGATTTGATTTATATGTATATTAATTCTTAGTTTTGTCATCATAAAAATGAACCTTTTAATAAACTTGAGACCTTTAAGCTTTAGTTTTAGTATTTTTGTGTATTTTATTTATTTCTATTAATATGTTTCTGTATTTTCCATATTTTCTCTAACAAGTCTTCATTTCTTTTATAATATTAAAAAACAATATATTCTGTTCTTTGAAAGATCACATATTTAGTCATTTATCTTACTGCTGAAATTTATACTTTATTAAAGTAACTCCTTAAGGGATAGTGACTATGGGAGTAATTTAAACTTGAAATTTCTGAAGACTACCAGGTAAAAGAATGCAGAATTCTACTCGCAGTGTATTTATGTAGTATTTGTAATGATCTTCTTTGAAAATGGTACTTTCAGGCACTAAGTTGAATATACTTAAAACACATATGTAAACTGATATATATATATATATTTGCATAATCATGTATTTTATTTATATACCAATATACTTTCCTTTTCTAGCTTTAATATATCTGTTGTTTTCTTACATGTAAAATGAGGAGCAAGGTTAATTGCCAGCTATGTTTCAGTTTTAATGCCTTATTATTATTAGCCACAATTGTCCTATGACAAAATCATTAGGGCTGTGAAAATAACTC
>PVLA01011752.1:0-50259 GCA_004027455.1 Hydrochoerus hydrochaeris
TTTTCTCCTTCATTCTACTGCCTGCCCCACTCATTGAGGCCTTTCTGCCACTGTTCCTAATATCCTGGTATTTTTTTTCACTTTCTCTAGAATGTCCTTCAGTATTCTCTGTAGGGTTGGATTGGTGGTCAGAAACTTGCCCAGTTCCTCTTTGTCATGGAGCCATCTTGTTTCACCATCAACTTCTAGTGACAGTTTTGCAGGGTACATCAATCTGGGCTGGAGGTTATTCTCTTTCAGGGCTTTGAATACTTCACTCCAAGCTCCTCTTGATCTGATGGTCTGTGTCGAGAAGTCAGCCGTGATTCTGATGGGCTTATCTTTATAGATAATCTGTTTCTTTTCTCTGATGGCTTTTAATATTCTGTTTTTATATTGAATTTCTGGCATCTTGATTATTATATGGCTGGGGTTCTGTATGCCTCACACAACTGAATGTCATTTTCTTTTCCCATGCTTGGGAAGTTTTCCTTAATTATTTCCGTGAATAGCCTTTGTAATTCATCTGTATGTATTCCTGCTTCTTCATTCACATTTCTTATTCTTAAATTGTAGATTCTCTTGTCATGTTCTAGCCTTTGTATTGTTGCTGCCTGTTTCCTTGTTATTTTTGAGAGATCTTTCCTTTCAACATCACACACTGCCAACTTGTCTTCAAGTTTTGATAGTCTATCCTTAGTTTCTTTTAAGGAGTTTTGCCAGCTTTCAATGGAGTTTTTAATTTCCTGATAGTCTCTTTGAATCTGCTTCATGTATTCTATATTTTCTTTATATTCTTTATTGAATGGTTCTCTCCTTTTTTTGTGTTCCTCCCTCCTTCCATCTATATCATCCTGAGAGATGTTTCCTGAGAGCATTTCTTTTATTACTCTACTCATATCCCGCTTTACCTGATTTAATATTTCAGTTTTGAGCTCATCTACAAGGTCTCAAAAATATCTCTTAATGTCCATTGAAACCATGTCTGATGTTGTGAGTTTGCCGCCCTCAGTTTCCCTTGTTTTTCCTTCTCCTGGTTCAGTGTTCTCAGGGTTCTGGGCTGAGGGCCTCTTCCTGCCTCTCTCTTCTGTAATGGCCTTGGCTTCCTCCACACAGGTTACAGTGTAGGTCCCAGCCCCCTTCCCTGTTGGCCATGGTTCCTCCAAAATATGCTGTCAAGGGACCTCTGCCCTCTCCTGCCTGCTCTTGTCACTGAAGGGTAAGCAAGCTGTGTATGCCTGCCCCTCTCCACAGGGCCAACCAAACTTCAGGGGCCTTTCACCCAGTTAGTGCTTGCTAGGCACAGTGAATCAATTTGGGACAGCTCATTGGGTCCTGGCCAGGGGTGTGGCCCACTCCAAGCAAATCCCACGAGTCTGCTTTGGGGAGGGAGGAACCAACTGAAGTCACTGTCACTCCCAGTTCAGGCTCCTCCTGCCAGATTCCAACATGTCACCCATTTGATCGCACCCTTCCTGGTGGGGGGTGTCCCAATCCCTGCACTGACCATGGGTTAATGAAGGTCCCTTTGTCAGCTCCACTCTCTGTTGGGCTCACCAACCCCTGACTTCAGCGCTGCTGAGGCACCATCTCTTAAAGATCCACAGCTCTTCCCAGCATCATGACACCTGGACCAAAACTTTTGATGAACATTTATCAACACCATAGCATCCATAGTATCTTAGCAGTGTATTCCAGTGTTCCCCTAGGAAAATAATCCACTTAGATTCTTTTGTCATTTAACATTTAATAACTGTACCTCATTGCCATTTTTCAGTATCTTTTAATATAAATTTAAGGAGTAGCAATATCATCTTCCTCTTGATATTGCCACCATTTATGAAAGTTTCCACTATTATATGTGTCAGGTATTCAATAACATTTTTCAGTGGTAAATATATGCAAGAAAATTAAGGCCAGAGAAAATTTAGAGATAACCAATTGAGCTGTTTTTTTGTTTTGTTTTGTTTTGTTTTGTTTTGGCTTTTTGTTTGGCTTTAACTGTGCATTCAAGCTGGCCTTGGGCTCATTCTATAGCCCATGCTGGTCTCAAACTTGCAATGACCCTCCTGCCTCAGCCTCCCTAAGGATGGGATTACAGGCATGCACCACGATACCCAGCGTTATTGAGCTGTCTCATTTTAAGGCATAGAGTCACTGAGTCCTATAGAAATTCAATAATTTTCTCAATTTATCTAACCAGTCAACAAAAGAATCTAGAGACCTTCTAATTGAAAATTCTATATTCTTTCTGTGTTTCTTTTATTTTTCAAAGATATCTTGAAAAAATTGGTATACATGGTGTTTGTATACTTTTTTTCCACACAATTAATTCCCATATATCTCCCATATAATCAACCCAAAGTGTTATGCTCTGCCATATGTAATACATAGGTTCATCCATGCTATCAGATCAAGCTGGGAGCATTGGTAGCTAAATAACAGCCCCCAGAGATCTACAGAATATAAAACTCAGAGCCTGTCAATGTTACTTACTAGAAAAAGAAATCTAATGGTTATAATTATCTTGAGATAAAGAAATCATCTTGGATTATCAGCGTGGGCCTGAAATTCAATCACAAATGCAAGGAAGAGAGAGATTTAATATACAGAAAGCAACGTAAAGACTGAATAAAGATGCTATACTGTTGACTCAGAATGTGGAAGAAGGAGCCACAGACCTAAACATGCAAGCAAGGCAGCTCTATTGGCTGGCGGGGGGGTGGGGGAACGGACTGTTCAATATACTTTTGATTTTGGTTCAGTGAAACTGATTTTGACCTCCAGAACTGTAGGAGGGTAGATGTGTGCTGTTTTAGCCAAATATTTATGGTGATTTGTTACAGCAGCAAGAGGACATGTACATTAGATACCGTACTGGTCAGGGAGTTAAGGGTTCTGAGTTGATCTCATTGATTCACATCATCTCTCCACAAGTCAATTCTACCAAATGCCTTTCTGTTACTCTTGGGAGTGTAATGAAATTTCCCAATAATGTATATTTATTCAAGTTCCATATGTCTCTAAATATAAGATGGTAGTACTCTGAAAGATATCTAGATATGGTCACAGGCACTGCTGATGTTATCCTCTAAGCACTTGGGTATAAAATAGCAATAGATGAACTTCTAGGATGATAAATCAGAAAAAATTAGAACCTTTTGTTTAAAACTAAACAAAAACCACATAAATAACTTCCTTCTCTAGAAAGCTTATTACCAGTAGGCTAAGCCTACCCAAGTAGAGCACAAAACACGTTTTATTTCCACTTAATGCTTGCACTTAGTGTAGAGTACACACTATGCCTCTTTGACAGTGTCCAAACCCTAAGAGAGTGAGGCAAAGTTCACCTCAGCCCAGGTGGATAAAGGCAATCTCCCTTTGACATTTCTTCCTTCACCAAGGACAAAATCTTTTGAGAAAAATTATCAGGTATTTGCTTGTTTGTATGTTCTGCGCTTGCTCATTTTCCTGTTTGTTTCAAAACTAAGTTGCTACAGGCCTCAAAGGTGTAAAAAGTGTATAGTGTGCATGGAGACCGTGCCAGTCACACAGTGTGGTCAAAGACACATTATTATGTATTTCTCAGTTAAATGTATGTAAGCTACATTATCACAAAGGCATTTACTCTCATATTTCAAGACCTTAATTAGAAAAATTCCAAAGTAATTAATAAGAACCATTTACATTTTAAAATAGAGGATAAATGCCTATGACTATGAAGATGAATATCCTATCCCAGTCCTTCTACTGGCAAAATTAAGCTATCACGCCTGACAGGTTACTTTTTCGCAGATAATGAAGCTTCCTCCAACTTTCCTAGCTTTTATTCTTTTTCTTGGAGCTTGATTTTTCTGAATTTGTTTCATCATGATCTTAGTATTGATAGAAATTTTATTATAATTATCAGCATATCAGCCACTGTGTCATTGTGTACACAAAGCAAACTCTCTTGTTTAACATTGGAATTTTCAGTGATAGCTTTCCATTTGAAAATTATATTAAAAAATGTTAGGCATATAGACAATTTAGGCTACACCAACAAAAGTAACAAACTAAAATAACCTATAATACCATAACAAGAGATTTCCCCTAATAACAATTAAAACTTACAGCAAAGAAATATAATCACATGCATGAAACATAGTTTTAGCTTAATAAACAGAAAGTGAATACTTACATAACCATTCCCAAATCAAGAATCATATATCATTTTCAGTGTGAGAGTCCTCCATGTATCTGTCTATTTATACCTGTCTCCCTCTTCCTCACAGGTATCCACTTCCCTGACTGGTGTCATAATTTTTCCTGGTCTTCCTTCCCTGGTACCTTTCATTATCCATTACTAAATGCTATACTTTAGTTTTGCTTGTTTCTGAGAATTATATAAATGTAATCACACAATATATTCTTGACTTTGTTTTATTAAATATTGTAAGAGTGTTTATGTTAGTATGTGATATTACAGTTTGTCTATTTTCATTGTACTATAATATCCAATTGTGGAATATAAATAAAATTCATTTGTCCATTCAACTGATAATAAACACTAGACAGATGCCTTCAGTTTTGCTATGTAAACTGAGCAGCATATATACACACAGAGTTATAAATTGCTTTCCTTCTGTTAATGTTGTCATAAATATTATTCCATTTCTTCAAATATCCTTCCACTTTATGAAATTGAATGGCTATGTAGTCCATCTGGACCACATTTTTAAATTAGCCTTTAATTATGTATTTAGTTACTTTCAGTGTTTAATAGATAGCATTTTAATTGCCATATTTGTACATACACTTCTTTGTATACCCCTGGTTATTTCCTTGTAATGCTTTTTTGTCACTGATTTTTACTTAAGATGAATTTAAATTATTTCCTGCCCATTCTTGTACTAATGTATTTTACCACTCACAAAATTAATAAAGGAACTTTTTCTATAGTTTTTGAATTCGAATCCTATGACGTGCTGAAAAAATTTTTTAAAGTTTTAATTACTATTTGTTAACAATGTCTTTTGAACTACAAATAGATCATCCTTTTGTAAGACCATGACTTTTACACTAATTGATGAGTAACAATTATTTAATAGCCAGACAATATTTACCATTTACATCACTTCAAACCCTGATGAAACTTTACCAAAATGTGGTTTGAAATAAAGTTAAGGCTATTGTCTCTAGAAGAGACATCTCTACTAATCCTCTTGTCTGTTACACTGAGAAGAAAACCATTCCACTGGATCAAAACGATGTCATCCCAGTCATCTTCACCATGGCCCTGTTGGGTCAGCCTCAGTTGCAACGATCAATCTCTTGGGGTCTGTTGTTCTAGTTCATAGCAACATCTAGCTCTCACACTGAAAAAACTAGATACTAGTAACACATGGTTTAGAACATGGTTGAATTACACTTCGGCGTAGAAGTCTCACCTAGTGCCATTTGAGGGGAAACATTGGTCAGTGGCAGCACAGGAGCTCCCCCTCTTCTGCTGCTGACATCTTGACTTATGAGAAGGATGACAGATCTAAATGTCTAATTTCCCTTATATTTGTTTTAGAACACTGTTCTGGTTTATAGCATTTTTTCAGCATAATCTTTTACTTGAGGTAACCTGATAACTTGGGGAAAAACTGCATGAAATCAAAATGCCCACAAATAAAGTTAAACCAAGTGCAGGTGATATCAAAAACAGTGAGGTTTGACAATTCCTATATCACTAATAATAGGTATAGAGCTAAGATATTAAGAACTTTGCCATTGAACTAAGAACAGCCAAATCATTTTGTGTAATAATTCTTTATAATCAAAAATTTGTATGAAATTTTGAGCAAGTTTCATTTATTACACTTCCTGAAAGAGTTGATGCCTTTGATTATATACACTGTATTTTATATCTGTAATACAATGTTCTGTGGTACATTCTTTTGAATATTAGGAACAATTATAGACCAACAAGAATGCTTCTAAGAAAATAGTGCCTATGTAGTGACCACATTCTGAAATTTTAATTCAGTTTGAATAATAGTATGGTTTTAATTCCTCTGGCAACCTACAAGCATCCTTTTCACACTTAATTATGAAACAATGAGGTTTCTTGTTGTATCTCAGTCTCCATTTACTATTTAAAGTAGAAGCTAAGCAGTCTTTCTAAAGCCAAGTTTAACAGAAGAAATGAAAAAACATTTTTTCTGATACTAAAGACTGTACCTACTGAGCAAAAATGGAATAAATTTATCATCTAAACCAGAACATGTTTGACAGTTAAAGGGTGCCTAATTATTAATTTAGCTGGACATTAAGTATAAATATCACTATTCCAGAAAATCATGGACATATGGTCTCCCTACCCATATATGACCTCAGATGAAATAAAATTTCCCAAAATTAATGCAGAAGACTAACAAGATGACACAGAAAGTTCTGACTTTATATTTATCTTTCATTGGAAATATCTTTTAAAATAACAAAAGGTTTTTTGTGCTTTAGGGAGTTTTTAACTGATTCTTTATCTCAAACAGAACATTGGAAATTACAGGGCAAATCAAGAAAATCCTGAAGGTAATATACAGAGAAGAGACATTGGTCACTTCAGTGAGATTTGATGTTGTCGTGTGTCTGATCAGTGAAGTATTTTTCATGTTGATCACATGAAATTAAAATCCTTCCATTATCTGTAGCACAGATAACAACACAAAGAAGAGAAAATGCACATAGACTGGAGAAAAAGCAGGTTGTCTTTTCTTGCATAAAAGAAAAATAAGCCAGCCATCTTAATCTACTCTAGCAAATCAATGGTACAACCATACATGTAAATTAATCACTGTAATAGACTGCTTATTGAAATAAAAAATGTATATATAAATAGAACAAAGGTTAAAGTCTTAATCATTTCAAAAAATGCAGAAAATGCATTTTTAAAAATCCAATACCTTTTCATGATAAAAACACCCAATAAATAGAAAGGAACTTCTTAAAACTGAACAGAAAGAAATCTATAATAATAAAAAAAAAACCCACAGCCAACAAGCATCATCATATGTTAAGGTAAAAAGGTTCCTCTGTAAGATTAGGAAAAAAGCAAAGATGTTCACTCCCACCAACTCCACACAACATTGCTTTTAAGCATTCTGGCTAAATCTACTCAGCAAGAAAAGGAAAGAAAAGTCACCCAGATTGAAAAGGAGGAGATAATGTTATCATAGACTTCTATAACACACAGACTGTTAGAACTGACAAAATAATTCAATAAGGATAGAAGATCAATACGTAAAAATTAATTGTATTTATATGTACTAGAAATAAAAACTCAAAAAAAGAAATGAAAAAAATATCTATTTCCAATAGCATCAGAACGAATAAAATATAGGAGTAAATTCAATAAAGAAAATAGAAGACACATGCACAGAAAACCACACAATAACAGTAAAGGGAATTTTTGAAGACCTAAATAAATTGAAAGGACCAAGAGATGGAAGGAGAGGGAAAAGGATAGTGGAAGAGAGTGAAAAAATAGTGAGATGTTACATGCTCATGTACCAGGTCCCCACAAAAAATGTGACTGTGATTAATACTGCAAACACGTACTGATAAAAAATAAAAAATTGAAAAATGAAACATGCCATGATCATAGATTAGAAACACACAGCTTTACAGTCAATCTTGTGAAGATGCCTGAAATCCTTAAACTGATGTACAGACTCACTGTCATCCCTAACAAAAATTCTCACTTTCTTTTTTTGCAGAAATTGGAAGACAGACATTCCAAATAAACAAAATAAACAGTAGATAAACACAAAATACTACAAAATAAATAATAGACACACTGAGCATAATAAAAAATTAGAATATTTGAACTTCAAAGGACACCATTTGAAGGAAGTAAAAAGAGAATCCATAAAACGGAAGAAAATATCTATATAATGCATGTCTTCAAAGAGACTAGAATCCATGAAATATAAAGAACACCATCTAAATCCATTTGTGATCATGTAACAAAATACCACAGTTTAAGTAACCCGTAAAGAAGAGATACTTTTTTTCACAGATCTGGAAACAAGGAAGTCCCAAACCAAGGCCCTGACTGACATATTACATCTTGAGGGTCTGGCTTCTGCTTCCAAGACAGCCACCGGGGGCTACACCGTCCAGAGGAGAGGAGCACTGGGTCTCCACAGGACGCAAGGTGAAGGGTAAAAGGAATGAGTGCCCCACCCAGCCCTTTTGTAAGAGTTTCAACTCCCGCTCCTGGAGGAGGAGCCCTCATGGTCTAATTATCTCTTTAATGTTATTTTATCAGGGCATGTTTGCAGTACACGAAGTTTATGTTCCTCTTAGAGAATCGGTGCATGTACATGGCCCATCTTGATTCTTTTGGATTCCCCTTTCCCTCCCCATGCTCCTCTCCCTCCATATCTACATCCTCTTCTCTATTTCATTATTTTTTTTTAGTTAAAGTTTAAGCATATAATGTTTACACCCATCATGGGTATTTGGTACATGTACCTGATACATCTTAAATCTTTTTTCCTCTTTCTCCTCCCCCACTGCTCACTGCTGGTCTCTTGGATCCCTTCCCATTTGCAAAAGATCTATCTCCCGGTTTCCATCTATCAAGCCTTTATTTTGCTCTTTATTCCTGAAATGAGAGATATAATATGTGGGTCTGATTTATTTCAACTAACATTATATTTTTCAGGTTTATCCATTTTCCTACAGATGTCTCAAATTTATCCTTCTTTATAGCTGAGTTCTTCTCCATGGTGTATAAACACCACATTTTCCTTATTCATTCATCTATTGACAGATATACAGGCCTCTTCCAAGATTTAGTATTATGAGTTATGCTGCTATAAACTTGTATGCATCTGTGGATGTAATATGATGTCTTTTTTTGGAAAGATACCTAGAAGGGAAGAGTTGAGTTGAAAGGAAATTTTATTTTTAGTTTACTAAGAAATCTCCATACCAATTTCCATAATGGTTGGAACTACTTTACATTCCCACCAACAATGTAGAAGTGCTCTTTTTAACCTTAGCTACTTTATCACTTGTTATTATTTGATTTCTTCTGGACTGCCATTCATAAAATGAAATCTTAATGTTATTTTAATCTGCATCTCTTTAATGGCCATAGATATTGAACACTTTGCATATGTACTTATTCTGAGAAGTGTCCATTCATTTCACTTACTTCTTTTTTTGACTTTTTTCTAATTTTTATTTTTAAAAAGCAAAACAGAAAAAAGGGTAAAAATAATACAGAATTTAAAAAAAAAAGAAATCAAAATTAGTTAATATGTTACATATTATCGTAGAAATAGTTATTCAAGTTACAAAATCAAAGCATAAAAAATAAACAATTAAACAATGACAGCACAAACTATTCTTTTTGATGAATTGACAGAAAATTAGTAGTATGGTTATCTATCTTGTACACTTAAACATGCATACAGTTATATGTGTATAACTACAAGTTGTTTTTTCCTTTTGAGCACTTTCTTTCCCTTTCATTATTACAATATCTATTGTACATTTTGGATCTTATTACTTTTCAGTTTTTTATTATTATTTTTTATTCTAGAGAGGATACAAAAATTTACAAATGTGAGTCTGATTTATTTCACTTATGAGTATAGTCTCAAGTTGCTTCCATTTATCTATAAAAGCCTCAAGATCATCCTTTTTTATTGCTAAATAATAATCCATTGTATAAAAATACCACATCTTTTTCATCCATTCTGTGGTTGATGGGCATTTTAGTTGTTTCCAAGATTTAGCAATTACAAATTGTGCTGCTATAAACATGAGTGCACACATATCGCTGTGACATGACATTTTCAATTTTTTCTGGGAAAATACCCAGGAAGGGAATAGCTGGATTGAATGAAACTTCCAATCCTAGTTTCTTGAGGAATCTCCATACTGATTTCCAGAGTGGCTACACCAGTCTACACTCCCACCAACAGTTCCCACAGCATGGCGAACATTTGTTATTGGTTGATTTCTTGATGGCAGACATTCTTTCTCAAATGAGATGTATCTCAAAGCTGTTTGAATTTGCATTTCGCAAATGACCAGTGATGGTGAACATTTCTTCTGTATTTATTTGCCATTTGTATATCTGCATCTGATAAATACATATTCATCTGAGATGCCCACTTTTGGAATAAGTCTTTGAATTTGGGAGGCTTGATATTTTTCAATTCTTTATATATTCTGGATATAAGTCCTTTGTCTGAAGGGCTGCTAGCTAAAATTCATTCCCATTCTGTACATTTTCTTTTCACTTCATTGGTGATTTCTTTTGAAGTGAAAAACTTTTTAATAAGATTAGATCCCAGTTGTTGATTCTTTGAAGTACTTCCCATGAAGTTTGGATTTTGTTCATGAACTCTTTGCCTACCCCTATGTCTTCAAGATTTCTACCTACTTTGTTTTCCAGCAGATTTAGTGTTTCCATTTTAATATTTAGATCTTTGATCCATTTTGACCTTAGTTTAGTGCATGATGATAAACATGGGCCTAGTTTCAGTCTTCAGCATGTGGAAAGCCAATTTTTCCAGCACAATTTATTAAAGAAACTATCTTTCTTCCAGTGAACATGCTTAGCCCTTTGTCAAATATAAGGCAGCTGAGTGTCTTTGTATTGTGTTTGCATCTTCTAATCTGTTCCATTATCCTCAGGTTCATTTCTTTGCCAGTAAGTACCATGCTGATTTTATCATTGTAGCTTTGTAGTATAATTTCAAGTCAGGAATTGAGATGCATCCTGCCTTGCTTTTTTTGCCCAGAGTTGCCTTTGCTATTTTAGTTTTCTTCTGTTTCTAAATGAATTTTAGGAATGTTTTCTCTAGATCTAAGGTATGTTAATGGTATTTTGATTAGGATTGCATTAAATCTGTACAACACATTTGTGAAAATGGCCATTTTCACAATGCGGTTTCTTCCTAACCAAGAGCAAGGGATATCTTTCCACTTTCTATTATCCTCTTCACTCTCCCTTTTTAGATGCATATAATTTCCAACATATAGGTTTTTTACATTGCAAGGTTGATTCCTAAATATTTCATTTTTTAATGCTATTGTGAAAAATGTTATTTCCATAATTTCTCTCTCCATGAGTTTGTTGTTTGTGTACAGGAATGCTATTGATTTTTGAATGTTGAGTTTGCATCCAGCTACACTGCTGAATTTGTTTATTAACTCTAGTAGTCTTTTGATGGAGTTTTTGAGGTCTTCTATGTAGAATGTCATGTCATCTGCAAGTAGTGATAATTTAACTTCTTCCTTTCCTATCCTTATTCTTTTTATTTCTCTCTCTTGTCTAATTGCTCTGTATAATGTTTCCAGAACTATACTGAATAAGAATGGTGATAGTGAACATCCTTGTCTTGTTCCTGATTTTAGAGTGAAAGCTTTCAGTTTCTATCTATTTAGTATGATGTTGGCTGTTGGTTTGTCATAAATGACCTTTATCAGATTGAGGTAGATAACATCTATTCCAAATTTCTGCATGGTTTTTATCATTAACAGGTGTTGGACTTTATCAAAAGCTTTTCTCCATTTATTGAGATGATCACAGATAATGATTTTCATCTTTGGCCCTGTTGATGTGGTGTATTACATTTATTGATTTGCATATGTTAAACCATCCCTGC
Organism: Hydrochoerus hydrochaeris; assembly: GCA_004027455.1. Taxonomy (NCBI): domain Eukaryota; kingdom Metazoa; phylum Chordata; class Mammalia; order Rodentia; family Hydrochaeridae; genus Hydrochoerus; species Hydrochoerus hydrochaeris. The sequence continues at coordinate 11,637 of PVLA01011752.1, forward strand.
ATTAGTGTAATAAATCCACCTTGGTCATGATGTATAATCTTGAAAATTTGCTACATACTATTTGCCAGTATTTTATTGAGAATCTTTGCATCAATGTTCAATAGCAAGACTGGCCTATTGTTCTCCTTTTCGTTTGGGTCTTTCTCTGGTTTTTGGCATCAGAGTAATACTTGCCTCTAGGAATCAGTTAGAGAGGATTACTTCCTTTTCAATTTCACTGAAGAGTTTGAGGAATATTGGCATTAAATCTTCTAACTTTCTTGTATAATTCGGCTGTGAATCCATCAGGACCTGGGCTTTTGTTTATTGGTATGTTTTTAATAACATTTTAACTTTCAATAGCTGATACTGGGTTTTTCAGAATTGTTATATATTCTTGAGTCAGCTTTAGTAATTCATACATTTTTATAAATCTGTCCATTTCCTGTATGTTTTCCACCATATATGAGTAAAAATTTTCAAAATAGGTGTTCATGAGCTTTTGAATTTCCATGGGATCTGTATTGATTTCTCTCTTTTCAATCATTATTGCATGAATTTGAGTTTTTTCTTTCTTTTTCTTGATAAAGTTGGTGAGAGGTTTATCAATTTTCTTTATTATCTCAAAAAACCAGCTCTTTGATTCATTAATTCTTTGTATTGTTTTCTTAGTCTCAATTGCATTAATTTCTGCTCTAATCTTTATAATTTTCTCTCTTCTATGAGCTTTGGGTTTGACTTGATCTTCTTTTTCTAGATGCTTAAGATGTAGCATTAGGTTATTTATTTTTGCATGTTCTGTCTTCTTGATGTGACAATTTATTGCCATATATTTCCCTCTTAGGACCACTTTCATTGCATCCCACAGATTCAGGATGTTGTATCTGCATTTTCATTGAATTGTAGATATTGCTTAATTTCTTCTTTAAGTTCACCTGTAATTCACTGATTGTTTAAGAGATTATTTAATTTCCATGTATTTATGCAGGTTTTGCAATTTCTTTTGCCATTAATTGCCAATTTCAGCGCACTGTGGTCAGATAATATACACAGGATAATTTCAATCCCTTTACATTTACTTAAGAATGTTCTAGGGTTTAATATATGTTCTGTTTTGGATAATGTCCCATGTACAGCTAACGAGAATGTGTACTCTGATGTGGTTGGGTGGAACACTCTATAAACATCTACTAAGTCCATTTGCTCCCAGGTTTTTTTTAAATTTTTATTTAAAGAGAAAAAAAAGCAAAAGAGAAAAAAGGGTAGAAACAATACAGAATTTCAAAAAAAAATAAACAGTAAGAAATCACTAGTTGATAAAATACATATTGTCTTCTTAGATATAGTTGTTCAAGTTACAAAATTAAAGCATACAAAGTAGACATTCAAACAGTGATGTTGCAAACAGTTCTGTTCAATGAGCCAACAAAAGGTTAGCAACATGGTTATCAGTCCTACACACTTAAATATAAATGCAGTTATATCCTTTAGAGCACTTTCTTTTCCTCCTTTTGCTTTTTAAGTCCATTATCTGTTTAATTATATCCTGTTTCAGGTTTCTCAGTACCTCACTGACCTGTTTTGTTGTTGTTGTTTACTTTTTAATCACCTTATATTATTCTGTTGCTTTGTTTTTGAGTTTCTCCTCATCCATGCCCCGTGGATCAGCTTTGGTGGAGTTGGGATTTTTGCAGGTATTTTATAACTTTCTTATCTTTTTGAAAAAATTTTGTTATTATTTTGAAGGTAGTAAAATACAACAGAACAAAACAGAACAAAGCCAATTGAGACAGTGCAGTGAAATTGGTACAGGATTTCACAGCAGGTTACCAGGATAACAGTAATAGGTGCCATAGTATATCTCATTATCTTCACAATAGTTGTTCTTTCAATCAGGTACAGCAAACTCAAAGGAAATACAGAACATTATAGAACTTATCAAAACAGAATACTAAATAGAGTAGTACAATTAATCAAAATAAAGCAAAACAATGAAAACATTTGCCTTCAAAGAGATGGTAGAAGGAAATTCCTCCTATTTGCTACACTGCATATGGTCAACCTCCCAAGAGCTGCTCAGAGCTCTGGCTCCCATTTACTAATGAGGTGAGGAGTGGGGATAGGATGTTTGATTCTCAGCCTGCACACTGGTAGGCTCACAGCCACTTACCAGGGCGGCAAGCTGGTTTCTTCCCAGGTTTGATTCAGTTCTGTTATTTCTTTGCTGACTTTTTGTCTAGTTGATCTATCTCCTTGTGACAATGGGGTGTTAAGTTCCCCTATTACAATTGTGATGCTACTCATTTGATTTTTCATGTCTATTATTATTTGTCTTACATAGTTGGGTGCTCCTGTATTTGGTGCATATATGTTTACAATTGTTAGGTCTTCCTCTTGAATTATTCCCCTGACAAGTATGTAGTGATGTTCTTTACATCTTTTGATCATTTTTGGTTTGAAGTTCACATTGTCTGCAAACAGAATAGGTACCCCTGATTTTTTCTGGGTTCCTGTTACATGGAATATTGTTTTCCATCCTTCAACTTTCAGTCTATGAGTTTCCTTTTGAGTCAGGTGTGTTTCTTGTATAAAGCATGTTGCTAGATACTGTTTCTTGATCCAGTCTGTCAATCTATTTCTAAAAGAAATACATTTATGGATATCACTGATATGTACTGGCTCAACCTTGCCATGTTATGTTCCAGTTGTTTGCTTTCTGGTTTTCCCCCTTGTTTAATTGCTTGCCCTGTCTGGTTGTTTCTTTCTGTTGTTTTTCTGGAAATTGTAACCATTTTTATCTCTTTCTAGTATATCCTTCAGTGCTCTTTCTAGGGTAGGTTTGGTAGACATGAATTTCTTCATTTGTTCTTTGTCATGGAAGCATCTTATTTCTCCATTAAATTTTAAAGAAAGTTTTGCAGGATACATCAGTCTAGGTTGGAAACTGTTTCCTTTCATGGCTTGAAATACTTCACTCCAAGCTCATGTTAACTTGAGGGTTTATGCTGGAAATGTCTGTCATGATTCTAATGGGCTTTCCTTGATAAGTGAGTTGTGTCTTTTCTCTAACATCTTTTATATTCTGCTTTTATGCCGTGTGTCTTGGATCTTAATTATTATATGTCTATGTGTAGATTTATTTTGGTTATGACTGTTTGGTGTTATATATGCCTTACTTATCTGCATATCAGATTCTTTTCCCACGTTTGGGAAATTTTCTGCTATTACTTCTGTGAATAGTTTACCTGTCATTTGTGTTGACTCCTGCATCTTTGATACCTGTTAGTCTTATACTGTTTCTCTTGGCATCATCCTGAAGCTGTTGAATTGTCACTTCATGCTGCCTTGATATTGTCAAAAGTTCTTTCCTTTCATCATTGTTAGCTGCTATCCTTTCCTCAAGGTCTGAAATTCTACCCTCAGCTTCGTTCAAACGGTTTCACCAGCTTTCACTAGATTTGTTTATTTCCTGCATATCTCTTTGAATTTGCTTGATGCATTCTGCTTCTTTTATATATTGTTCATTCAAAGTTTCCATCATTTTACCATGCTCCTGTACTATTTTATCTATGTCTTCTCTAGCTATGCTGAGCAACTCCTTTATTAAGGTTGTCATTTCTATCTTTATGTGAGAGATTATTTCTAATCTGATTTCCTCTATGGTCTCATAGATTTATTTCTTTATTTCACTTGCTATCTTTTAAGAAATGACTTTTAATGTCCTCTATTTCAGTGTCTCCTGTACTTGTTCCTGATTGACTAGATGTTTGAGATTGCATTTTGCATTTTTGTTTTGTCATTTTCACCTCTTGGGCTAATATTTGGTCTCTCAATCCTACTAGTCTCAACTGTCCATAGTACTTCATAAGGTCCTATGGTATGGCTCATGTTTGTCCAATTGCTGGGTCCCACAATGAAGGGGAGTGGCAGTCACTTGAATTCCTCCTCAGAGCCTGTTGGACAAGGCCTATATTCTTCCTAGGCAGACTAGCCTAGGAGTATTGATGTAAGTCAACCCTTAGTTCCCACTGTTACCCTAGCTTCATGTTGTTCTAGGCCACCAGATCTACCTGGCTATAGTGCTTGCCTTAGCTGGGACCCTACTGTGTCATTGGGTGTCTCATAAGCCCTTTGATTTCCTCTGGGCTTTATCAGCACACTCCTCAACTCACCTGATGTTCTCTGTATGGAGGAAGGATTCACCCACACTCTTGCCAGGCTCACCAAGTTCCTGCAGCTGGGGAGGGCATCACTACTACTCCTATTTACCCACTCAGGTCCCCTATTTGAGGGGGAAACTCACCACACTGTCACAAGCCCAGTTAGGTCATCGGTGTGGATGAGAGGTTACTGAGTCTCCCATCATCCCAGCAAGGTTAATCCACTGCCATCCTAGGTCAAGGAAGAGGGGCAGCCAATGATCTGTAGCTGTCCCAGGTCTGGGGTGAGGGGAAGCTGATGATCTGTGGCCATCCTAAGTCTTGGAGTCTAGGGAGAGGGGCAGCCAATGAGCAACAGCCATCCCAGGTCCAGGGGGCTAGGGAGAGGGGCAGCCATCTTCAGCAGCTTGGAGGTCTTGATCTCCTCTGATGATGAGAACAGTCAAGTACATGCCAGAAAGCCAGCATGGTGCATTTCTCCTGGAGATTAAACAGCATACATCTTCCCCTCTAGACCCAGGAAGTAATGCTTGATGTAAGGACCAGAGCTCCCCCAAAGTGAACCATAGCCACTCTCACCAGCAAGGTCCTGAGGTCCTCTGATGATAATGGTTGAACTCATATTGGGGAACCTAGTCATCACAAGCTCCTCCAGGAGGACCAATTGAAACAGCAACATTTATAAAAACCCACAATGTCCTGCTCTTCTTCTCCACATTTCTATTTATGCTGGCAACTTTCTTCAGGTGGGCCATCTACACTCAGCACCATGCTGATTTAATTCAGCTGGTATTAAGTTGACCACCAGTTTTTAACCCACAATAGACCCTATTACTATATTCATGCACTGGTAAAGTAGAACAGAGTCAAAGGAAGACAGGGTGCTAGGTAAAATAAGGAAGAGCAAAAGAAACAGAAAGCACATGTTTACATGAGAGAAGATAGTGACTGACAGCAGAGTATAGTGAACTAAAAACTTAAGAAGTAAGAATTTTAAAAGTGGGAGAAACAAGTAAAAAATAAGAAAACAACATTGCACCAAAGCTTGAGTTGAAGAAACAAAATAGGGAGATGAGAAGAGCAAGAGAAAATAAATACCTACTAAACTGAAGCAGCAACAACAAAATCCTACAGGACTGTGGGAACTCACATCAAATATTCCAAAGAGAGAACGCACATGCAACTCAAATGTGATGGCCATGCCAAAAAGCCTGCATGATCACACAGTTCCACGCTTAGTTGTGGTGTCACTGCAGATAGCCACATGAATTTTCTTTCTTTTCCTTTGCACTCAAAACCCAAAATAACCCATTCTCTAGAATTCTTCTCCTACAAGCTTGCAAGCAGAATTTGGTGCCTTTGAGGGACTTGACTCGTGACCCTTCCCCTTCTTCGGGTGATCAGGGGTCAGTGGGTGCTTTCATTCTCAGGCAGGGTGCTCCCATCCAGACAGGGGTCCCCAGGAATTGGCACTTTGATTTATGGTACTTGACCAGCATATTCTTGGGCAGAGTGGGTCCATGGGAGTCAGAGGATGGTTCACTCCTCAGGCTTGGTGGATGGGAGTGTGCAACTCTGGGTGCAAATCTCTAGCAGCTAATGCAGGAAATTAGTCAAGGATGAGACAAGGATGAAAAAGTGATCAGACCTCTAAATAATGGTAAGATTTGCATAGTTCATTTTGACAGCATGGCTAAATTGTAGTTTTAATTGCAGAAATAAAAGGACCACATCTAAATACTAGAAAGATTATTCTGCCAGAAATGAGAAGATACCAACAGAATATTGGTACCAACAGTTAATATTATACTACAGTAAGTTATAAGAAGATGATAGTGTTGTACTAAAGCAATGGCTTTAGAGGAGAGTCCACAGACTTAAGACTTTAGAACTGATGGAACAACAGCCAACTAGATAGACATGGATGTGATGCCGAAGTTCAGTATGATATGCAAAAACATGTTGGTCACAATAGAAGCCAAGTCCTCACCGCCGCTCCAGAGTGAGAACTATCAGTGTTTCCTGAGCTCTGCGTCATGTTGGAACTTGGGGCACTGGGAGAACAGGCAGCCAGTTTGCTGCCCTGGTAAGCGGGTGGGGGCCTGCCAGTGTGCAGGCTAAGACTCAGACATCAATCCATCCCCCACCACTTGCTGCTAGCAAGTGGGAGCCAGAGGTCTGAGTATCTCTTGGGAGGATGAATGTATGCAGTGTGGCAAGTAAGGGGGATTTCCTTCTACCATCTCTTTGAAGGAAAATATTTTTATCACTGTTTTCCTCAGTTCTGGTTAGTGGTACTACTCTATTCAATATCCTGTTTTTCTAGGTTCAGTATTTCCTTCCATTTTGCTCTACCTGACTGAAAGAACAGCTAATGTGAACAGAACAGGATGTACTATTGTGCCTATTGCTGGTGTCCTGGTGACCTGCTGTGAGGTTCTGTGCCAATTTCACTGCACTGCCTCACATGGATTTATTCTGTCTTGTTCTGCTGTATTTTGCTACCTTCAAAAAAAAAAGTAGATAAGAAAGTAACAAAATACCTCAAAAAACTCCCAACTCCACCAAAGCTGATCCACGGGGCATGGATGAGGAGAAACTCAAAAACAAAGCAACAGAATAATATAAGGTGATTAAAAAGTAAACAACAACAACAAAGCAGGTCAGTAAGGTACTGAGAAACCTGAAACAGGATGTAACTAAGCAGATAATGGACTTAAAAAAGCAAAAGGAGGAAAAGAAAGTGCTCTAAAGGATATAACTGTATTTATATTTAAGTGTGTAGGATTGATAACCATGTTGCTAAGTTTTTGTTTTTTTATTTAAAGAGAAAAAGAAAGCAAAACAGAAAAAGGGGTAGAAATAATACCGAATTTCAGAAAAAAAAGCAATAAGAAATCACTAGTTGATAAATTACATACTGTCTTCTTAGACCTAGTTGTTAAAGTTACAAAATTAAAGCATTCAAACAGTGAGACTGCAAAGAAGTTCAATGATCTAGTAACAACTTAGCAACAGAGTTATCAATCAAGCACACTTAAACATACATGCAGCCATATCTTCTAAAGCACTTTCTTTTTACTTTTTAAGTCCATTATCTGTTTAGTTATATCCTGTTTCATGTTGCTCAGTACCTTACTGACTTGTTTTGTTGTTGTTATATACTTTTAATCACCTTATATAATTCTGTTGCCTTGTTTTTGAGTTTCTCCTCATCCATGATCTATGGATCAGCTTTGGTGGAGTTAGGAGATTTTTGGAGGTATTTTGTTACTTTCTTATCTACTTTTTTTTTTGAAGGTAGCAAAATACAGCAGAACAAGACAGAACAAACCCATGTGACCACAGTGCAGTAAAACTACCACAGAACCTCAGAGCAGGTCACCAGGACACGAGCAATGAGCTCAATAGTACAGCCCATTTTGTTCACATTAGCTGTTCTTTCAATCAGATAGAGGAAAATGGAAGGAAATATCGAAATTTTAAAAACAGAATATTGAATAAAGCAGTACCAATAATCAAAACTGAGCAAAACAGTGATAAAAATATTTGCCTTCAAAGAGACGGTAGAAGGAAATCCCCCTTACTTGCCATGCTGTATACATTCATCCTCCAAAAAGATACTCAGACCACTGGTGCCAACTTGCTAACGGGGTGGGGGGGATGGCTCAATGTCTGACTCTTAGTCCACCCAGGCCCCCAGCTGCTTACCAGGGCAGCCAGTAGGCTACCTGTTCACCCAGCGCCCAAAGTTCCAACATGATGCAGAGCTCAGGAATCACTGATAGTTCTTGCCCCGGTGTGCCAGCAGCTTGCCAGGCTCCCAGCTGCTTGCCAGGCTCCCAGTTGCTCACCAGGGTGATGAGTAAGCCACCTGTTCTCCTGGCGCCCAAAGTTCCAACATGATGCAGAGCTCAGGAATCCTTTTTTTTTTTTTTAATCCATACCAGGGATCAAACTCACAACTGTGTGCTTGCAAGGCAGGCGCTTATGCCGCTGAGCTAAATCCCCAGTCCCTGTTGCTAAGTTTTTGTTGGCTCATTAAACAGAACTGTTTGCAGCCTCATTGTTTGAATGTCCACTTTGTGTAGTTTAATTTTGTAACGTGAACTATGTCCAAGAAAACAATATGTAATTTATCAATTAGTGATTTCTTACTGTTTATTTTTTTTGAAATTCTGCATTGTTTCTACCCCATTTTCTATTTTGCTTTTTTACTCTTAAATAAAATTTTAAAAAATTAAAAAAAAAAAAGCCAAGTCCTAAGAAAACTGATGTGATCATAAGATGATTATCCCTTGTGGCTGACAGTAGCTTTATGGATAGAAACAAGTGAACTCAGACTAGCGGGGAGGGAAGAGTAAGGGAGCCATGGCAGGGGTGACAATGACATGAATGTTATGTACATATATGAATCTGCCAGAATGAAACACATTAATCTGTATAATGATTATACTAATTAAAAAGATTCATAGAAAATTAACTTCCAAAAGGTAATGCCTTTCTGAAAAGCACAAGAAAGAAAAACCAAGCTAAGGTACATAATTATACAGTTACATATATGAGAAATCTAATTTTGGCACTTCATTTCCTGATATCAGCCCTCATTTCACACAACTTTCAGAATAAACAATGAAAAAAGGATAACCATTATACAAGTGAGACACCAAGTCTAATATTTTAACATAAGACATTTCCAAGATATGTGCACTGTTTAAAAAGTAGAAATACAGTCAAATACTTTGTCCCACTCTTATTTCTTCTCACTGCAGTATTTGTTTTTAAGCATGACTTGGAAAAGAGATTCACTGAGATAAAGGAATAATGGTGTAAGAATTTTAAATTTGAAACTTTTTTTACTTGTGCTCATGTTTTCCTAGTTTGTTAGAGACTATATGCTGTTTCTTACTATATTTAATTATTTCTATAATAATGAAACTCCCTGTAAGATGTTAAGTGAAGATTTAATACTGAAAATACTAGAGTAAACTTAAGTATTTTTTGGTGATGTTTAAAATGAATCCCTGTGAATAGGGTAAAATATCTTCTCTGAAAATAAAACCTTTTCATAGCTGAAGCATTTAAATGGCTAGCAATCATTACTAAAAATCTATATAGTTAACAATAAGAAAAATATTGAATTTTGTAAATAGTGTCAAAATTACATCTTAACTGGTCAGACAATTTGAGGAAAACACTGTAAAAATTTCACCAACTTTAGCAGAATTACAGTGAAAATAGAATTAAGAAGCATGTGTTAGCATGTGATGACCTAAGACCTCCTCACCCTCTTCTGTTCACACCTCATGTTTCAAGAGCCAAGAAAGACAAGGTGAAAGAAAGTGAGGGGACACTGAGACAGTGTCTTAACTTTGGTGTCTTTTATCTTTCTTTAGTGTCCTCTACTTCCACCTTCATCTGTCTTCCTTTTTTTCATGTACTTTTCAGAAAGCTAACATGACAGAGCCTTAAGGCTGGGTCCCCATAAAAATTTATATAATCTTGAAAAAATGGTGAAGCTACAGCCGGAAAGCCACACTCCTTGACATGCACCATTTATTCAAACCTGCCTCACTCTCCTTTGAACCTGATATTGCATGGAGTTTTTAATGATGTGTAAATTAAAAGGTCTTTATCAAAGACTCAGTAAGTCTACAGGGAATGTAAAAGGAAATTCTATAATTTCAGAAGAAACATAGTATACTGTATCATGTATCCCTAGAACAAATATTTAGGGAAAGAAACAAAACTCACCTGTATAGTTAAAATATGTGCATTTGTTTTGCATAATCTGTCACCTCGATTAAATATTGAAAATAGATATTACCAAATAGCTTTCTCCATATTTAAACTTCTTCACATAGATCAATAATTAGAAGAAGGATTTTCAATCAGTTCCTTACAGAATTAGATACCAAATTCATTGCAGGCAGAATCTGGTGCCATTAGATTCCTACAGAATTAGATACCAAATTCATTGTATTTGGGAGATTTATGACAGTAGAAATCACTCATTGTGATTCTAAGCACTAACATAACTGAATTAGGCTTGCTTGAATTACTGTATTAAAAGAATGTTTCATAATTTCAATCATATTACAGGAACAAAAATGTCCCTATGTATTTTGAAAGTCTGAAAGAAGAAGATAGGTAAGTTGATATCAGAGCCATTTTGGATCACCAACCATGTAAGAAAAAGAGTACCCCCAGAAATATACATAAGAGAAGCAAAAATTAAACAGAGCTGAGGAGTGTAGCTCAGTGGTAGAGCACTATGTGAGGCCCTGGGTTCAGTCCCAGCACTGCAAAAATAATAACAAGAATGGTAAGAATGAGGTAGAATACTAACTACAGGGCAATAGTATTATAGAACTAGCACAAGAGTATTTAGGGAAGGGCACAAAAAAATGGTAAATGTTTAGAAAACCAAAAAAAATGTAGTATCTTATTAGTCAGGTAAAATGGGTTCTTGTCACTATTTTCTCCCCTGTGTTCTATCTAGTGTCTTCTGCTCATTGCTTAGGAAATGCAGCATTGTGTGAGTCCTATATCCATCTCAGTCCAGGATATTGAAGAGAAGATTATTCCCTCTCCCACTCCTAGCAGTGAGGCTACAATGTGCAAATCAGAGATTCCCAACCAGGATTTTGTATTGAGAGCAATTAGTGTAAAAACTGGCATGATTTGGACTTCCTCCCTGGTGCACCAGCTGGGAACCCTGCCCTCAGCAGTGGGCTCAGCAGCAAGGCATGGTCTCCCTGTCCCACCAGCAGCATTAGGACTGACCTCTGAAATGCTCAATTCTGGCAGCTCCTAGCATTTTCCAAGATTGTCCTTGAGACTTGCCATTGACCCGCTGAGCCAGTCGCATCTTTCTAAAAGGTTCCTTTTTGCTCAAAAATAATGTGGGGTTTCATGACAGTGACAGGGGTCACACATGAGTCCTTCCTTAAGTACCTGACCTTGTGAGATTACAAAAGTCGCATACCCATGAGGCCAGCCCCACTGGAACATCATAAAAAGAAGACACTCATTGATAATGATAGGTCAGGGGAAAAAAATCCCTAAAACTGTGAATCCTCTATACTTTTTAGCATACGAATGATCGTTAGCCAAGAAATGCTACAGTCAAAATCAAACTATCAGCCTATTCAAAGCCAATTGAATTGCCTGGGTGATAGGGAGGTTTGACAGATTTTGCTGTGTCATCTCAAAAACAAATGCTTTCCTTCTGCACATATATCTGAATTCGAAAGTTCTTGGGTGTGATTTATGAACTTTGAGATAGGTTAAAAAGTGAATCAAAGAGAGTTTATAAGGTCCCACCTTAACTATATCCATGAGAGAGCCACAAACGGTGTCATTTGTCCTGCCACAGAGAGGGCTGTGCCTCTTTGCTGAGATCCCTACTGCTGGTGTGAACACACCGTTCGTGGGATTCTTAATCTGCTATTGCCCAGCACATTCAAGTCAAAGTGGATGCCGAGTTTAGCCAACTTGCTTTTCTTAGGCCATGCCCTCTGTTTAGATTCCTAAGCCAGTAAAACTGTCCAGCTTCTGTAGGCTCATCAATACTTTTTGTGTGAGCTTAAAATTCCGTGAGCCTTTGTATTCGATATAAGAAAAATATCTCATAAATCGAATAACAGAAATTCTGGTCCCCATGCCAGAAATCACTGGGTCTAGCTGCATGTCAATCACGCTTAGGAGCTGCACCCTGGGTTGGTGCTGTTTCACCAAGTGGTCCCAGGAAATAGGCGAATGTCGAACAGAGGTGCCAGAGTAGCTGTAATTCTGCATTCTGTTGTCAAACAAAAGCCTTCTGTTTAGCCAGCAAATATTTTTTGAACCAGCTCTCACAATTTTTATGTTAATAGAAAGGACATGGAAAGAAATCTGAAGAAATGTCAGTAATATGTCAAAGGCTTTGACAGGTCAGAACATCCTTGTAGGGACATGGGAAAAGCTTTCTGCAGTGCACGTAGCCTTTCAGCATTGCAACATGACTTAGCTGACACATCTGAAGAAACAAGCCTTGCTTTGCCATCACAGATATAAAAAGTAAAAAAAAAAAAAAAAATGTCAGTCTCTAACCCACTGGCAGAGCTATGAGATTTTCAGCTCAGAATAGAAAAGCTGCTTGGCATCTACTTGGCCTCTTTCTCTGTCTCATTCAACCTCACTGAGTTGATGTTGGTTTATTCAAATTAGTACATAATTGACAGCAGCTGCTATTTCATAGGTGACTAGAAGTCCTAATGTGCCTTGGAAAACATGCAAAATTAACCGGATCCATAAAATTCAATATTCAACTTTTTGTTTTCATCCTTGAAGAGGGATTTGATTATTTATATGAATTTTTTATAGAGTAAATAGTACATACTAGCAAATGCCAACTCTTTTTCCCAGACTATTTCCATACTTCCAGATTTCTATGGGCTAAATATTGTGACACAGAGAAAAATTAAAACTTGAATGTGGAAAAGGTATGTAATGGATCTAAAGTAACACTGATGACTGGAAACAGTGGGATTTAAACGAAACTGGTCATGTTCTTAAAGCTGTTTTCTGCTTTAAGACACATGGAATATCTCATACGTATAATAAGAACTAAGAAAAAAATCAGTATGAAAAGACTTCATTTGCTTCAAAGAGGTTTTAAATAGTGAGGGAGAGACAAAGAATAAAATTATGAATCCCCATACATATCATCAACTTATTCTTCATAAAAGTTTAAAGACAATTCAATAGAGAAGAATGTCTTTTTAACAAATGGTTCTGGAACAATTAGATATCCATTTGCTAGATAAAAATGAACCTCCATTCACATTGTATACAAAAATTAATTCTAGTTGTAGCATAGAAATAAATATAAATCCAAAAAATATAAAAGTTCTGTAGCTCTGGAGGGAAAAACCCTTTGTACCTTGGGTTAGACAAAGTCTCCTTAGGTATGACACCAAAAGTTCAATCTATAAAGGGTATGATTAATAAATTTAGAATTCACCAAAACTAAAAAATGAGCTCTTCAAGGAGTAGTGTCAAAGAAATTTTAAAAAAAAAATCATCCACAGATGAGGAGAAAATTGTAAAATGCATATCTGACAAAACACTTGTACCCCAAACATATTAATAAATATTTAAGCTCAATTAACAAGAAAACAACTCAATGAAAATAAATGGGACGTCTATCTTATAGAAATCTTACCAAAAATATGTATAAAACATGTAGATGAAAAGATACTAATGTTATTAATCATCAGAAAAATTAAAACACCAGGATGTACCACTACAAACCTTTCAGAATGGCTGATTTTGTGTTGCCCATAATATTAAAGTGCTAGAAAACAGTTTGGCAGTTTGTTACCAAGTTGAATGTACATTTATGAGATGACTCACAAATCATACTCTTAGGTATTTACCTAAGAGAAATGAAAACATGTTTGCACAAATCTGAATATAAATGGTTGTTACTTATTCATAATCTCTAAAAACTGGAAACATCATTAATGTCCATCAATTTATAAGTGGATAAATAAATTTTGTAAGCTCATAGAATGACATACAACTGATCAAAAAATCCCTACAAACTACATATATAAGCAATAACTACATGAATCTTGAAAACATTTTAGTGAGCAGCTAGGTTATGTTAAATTAAGATGCCAAATTTTTAAAACTGCAAGCTGTGTGATTCAATTTTATAACATGCTAGAAAATGAAGAATTATCGAGACAGTAAGCAATTAGTTTTTTTCAGGAGTTAAGGAGGAAAAGTTGCCTACTATAAAATACATTTTGGTGCCATTATGGTTTGTGCTCAGATATTTCACCAAAGTATCATGGGGCCATAGATGGGGCTTTTCTAACGATGGTTGTATCTGGAGTGTGTGACACTGGAATTGATTCATGGTGCAGTGCTGGCTCAAGGGCACTAGGACTAAGGGTGTGAGTGCTACATGCCCTAAGTAGTCTAGATAAGCTAAAAGGAACAAAAGATGCTGTTAAGGCCCCTTGTTGCTTTGCTACCATTTGGCTGCCATGAACTGTTTCTTCTCTGTGACACCCTTTTGCCATGAGCCATCCTGCCTTAGAGTCAGTGGATTATGGACTGAAACCTCTGTGAGCTAAACAAACCTCTCCTCCTTAAACTTTGTGTGTTGAGTATTTTGTCTCAGCAATAAGAATAGTAATTAAGACAGGGTGAAGGATCATTTTTGGTGACCTATACATTCTTCATGAAATTATATACCAAGAAAGGTGAATGTTGATGTAAATTGATAGTACTTGAACAAACTTGGCTGGAGGTATTGAGCGTGTCTAGCGGTGAAACGATTCTCTTCCTCATGGAGCCTCGCTCCTCAGTGGAAATCACCTCAGCTTGTCCACTCATCTTTCATGGATAACTCTTCCATCTCTTACTCCAGCATACAATCTGCTTCAATGTCTAATAAACCTTGTTTCTCTTTCTCAGAAACATTTTTTTCCTCTTTATTCGTCTTGCAGCTATTTTTTTGGTTTCTTCACTACTCCTAACCTAAAACTCATTTTGACTTCATGACAGATTTTCTTCCCTGGGGATCCACCTGTTTCAGTAGGTCTCCCCTGTGCTCTAGCCTAATGAAGTTTCTAAAACATAACCCTCATCAGAGGTATTCTGGTTTCCAAATCTTTAAAAATTTCTCATAGGAAAGTTGAAGTTCTTTCACATGAATGGCAAATCCTGCCACCTCCCAACTGCTGGATCTGCATAACTGTTTCTCCTTCCTGTATTGTTGTAAATATGATGCTACCTGAAATTCCTTTTTAAAAAGTTCATCTCTAGTGCCTTTTTTTATTCCTTGTGACACTTCTAACATCCCATTTAGTCAATGGAAAGTCTACCATTTCCATTAAGTTGAGAGTTGTATGCTTCAAATTCTATGTTCTACTAGGAAAATACTTGAAGCTTCTCAACAGTACTTACCCACCCTCCATGGCTCACAGGTGTGCCAGACCTACTTAGTCCAATAAATAAAATAGTGTTTAACCCATGTGCCTATGTACCTACAGTCTGAAACTTCAGCAACTATAGGTATTTGGTAAAACGTCTTCCAGATTCCTGAGCAGACATACATACAAACATATTGTATATATAGCATAATGCTTTATTTTAGCTTCCTTACTTATATCACTTGATATTTTGTCTCTGGGTATACCGCTTTTTTTTTAGAACAGTTTACTTAATGCATTGTTAAAAGAAAAAATTTAGACAAATGAAATTTAATAGTCTATTTGAGAACCCAACAATTCTTAAATCAACCTGCACTCAGAACCAGCCTGGGTTCAGAGAGTTCACTCTACAACAGTGAGCAGTGGTTACTTATAGATAAAAAAGGAAAGCAAAATATGCAAATAGCTTGATTGATTATAGGGAGGCATTTGTCTTATTTGAACACTGTGTAATCAGTTGGCTACCCCTATCTCTGATTAAATTTGACTGTTTGTTTTGCTTCTAAGTTAGATTTGCAGTTTATACAAAGTTAGGTTGCAGTCATTAAAAAGAAAGTTAAAGTGTGGAGAGAAGCTCAAGCCAAATTTAGTTTAGCAACATATATCAACAAAGGCATAATCATCAAAACAATTCCCTGGATTTATAAAACAGCAAATATACCAAAGCAAGAAGGTAGGCAAATAAATACATAAAACCCAGAAATTGCAGGAAAAAAAAACAAGAACAATTAGTAAGGTTACTGTCCCATATTTGAGGTCTTCAATAAAAGTTTTCAATTAGTAAGGTTACTGTCCCATATTTGAGGTCTTCAATAAAAGTTTTCATAGGATCTTAACATTATTCATAAATGACTTCTCCTTGATAAGACCAAACTAGCATCTGAGTTTGCAACTTGTGGAACTGGTAGATGCTATTAAAGAGATTTTTGTGACATACATCTTTATTTATTATTCTCTGATAAACTTGAAAATTCGGAGGTGGGAAAGTTGGCCTGAGATTGGAGAATCTTTTTAAATTTTTATTTGTTATTTATTTTAGCTCGTTGCTTATATCACTGTGTACTGAGAAAAAGGAGAGCAGAGTGAAAAAGAATCAGTGCATGGCATGCTGTCTGAATTTCTGCTCAACTTGCAAGACCAGTTTTCTCCTAATAGAGAAAAGAGAGACAAACGCATGTGAAGCATAGAGAGCAAAGTCTTGGCTGGAATTCCTGTGCACAAACAAAGAACTCCTTCAGTTCCCTGGAGACAGCAATCACAACAAGGAGTAGAGAAGCTGTTTTCCCAACAGTTTAACCAGAGCACACGAGGATAAGAGAGAGAGATGTGTATAAAATTGTCTAACTGAAAATAAAATAAATGCTCTGAATTCACAAGTCGTCTGTTCATTCATTTGTTTGTGGGGCGAGGGTGAGACTAGTTAGGAAATGTTAATGCACAATTGGAAGATTTTTCTATACTTTATTATTTGTAATCATTTTCCTTTTCTAGGACTGGGAAATGTCTTCTCTATTTTGCGGACTGCTATTTTTAATTCATTTTCAGTCAATTTACTCTCATGGTTTGTGCTTCAGAAATGAATTTAGAATTACAAAAACTATAGATTATTCATATTCAGTCACATCATTGTTTGAAACAAATTGTTGTCCTGAGCAGCTTGTTGAATTTTAATCAAATCACATTTTGTCAAGTTGGAGTCAGTAAAACTGCATTGCATAAATGGTTTGGAAGCAAACTGATTAACAATAAATTACTCAAGTCCTTCCAAGTGGCCCCTGGTAAAGCACCATGGTGCCCTGTGGATACATAAACCAAGCTGCATTATGACAAATGGCACTCACAGCAAGGTGGTGCTGAAAGCAGATTAAAATTAAGGAATAAGAATGGACTTGATCTTTCCTACTTCATGGAAACTACCCAAGGATTTTCCCCAAATACCTGAAGCCTGTCCTAAGAAGACATGATTGGTAACGATTGTCAACTTGACTGGATTGAGAGTTGCCCAGAAAATTGGTAAAAATAATTTCAGGTGCATCAGTAAGTGTTTCCAGAGATGATTCACCTAAGAGTCAGCAAACTGAGCAAGGGAGACCCATCCTGAATGTAGACAGCCAATAGGCGAGGGGCCTAGGTGAAAAAAATGTAAAAAACAAGAAGGTCACACATATTTCAACTACTCGCAGGCTGGTGCAATTATTTACTGCTCCCATCACTGGTACATATCATACTTTAGCTTCTTTAGGCTTTGAACACAGGCCTGGACCAGCAACTGTCCAAGGAATTTCTGCACCTTCAGCTTCAGAAAGGGGCTCTATCACTGCCCTCTCTCTCTTATTCTGAGGTATCCAGCTTCTTGGACTGAGCAGGAACTGATTTGCATGACTCTCCTTCCTGCAGGCAGGAACTGAGGGATAACCTAGCCTCTAACCATATAAGCCAATCTAATAAATGCTCTCATATTCTCACATGTATATTCTAATGGTTCTGCTTCTCTGGAGAATCATGACTAATATAGAAGGTGACATTCTTTTTTAAATTTTTTTTTTTATTTTAAGGAGAATAAAACAAAACAGAACAAAACAGATCAGAGCAAAACAATGAACACAAATTTCAGAACAAGATAACAGGAAATCAACAGTGGCTATCATAATGTCTATTTCCTTCGAAACAGTTGCCCATACCTTCACACACAATAAGCTAGTACAAATCAAAATGGTATAAAAGCAATCAAAACAAAAGAATGAGAGCCTACAGGCCTTCAAAACCAGACACTAAGAAATCAATAATGGCTGCCATAATGTTTCTTGTTTTCTTCAAAATAGCTGTCCGTACCTTCATACATACTGAAATCAAATAATTGAAAACAGACTAAAACCAGTCAAAACAAGAATAAAAACATTATTGGACTTCGAAACAAAATGATAAGAAATCATCACAATGTCTCATTTTCTTCAGTATAGTTGTTCATATTATCACACGTAATAAAATCAATTCTTGTAAAGGCTTTAGGCGAAGTTCTAGGCATATATAAACCTGCACATGCACATCTATTCTTTCTGTATTAGAGGGAAAAGCAAGATAACAAGTAAATAACTATAACTAAGAGCCCAAAACAATAACAATGTAAGCTTTCAAAACAAGGTGGTAGGAACATAACAAATTTTGTTGTTATGCATAGTTGTCTTCAAAAGTCTTACTCGAATTACCAGATATAGTCTTGCAAAACTGACCTAATCCTATGGATGTTAACTATTTTGAGAAGGTGACATTCTTATTTTGCTTTCCTGTTCTATTATATGTGGGTATTCTAGGCAAGGTTGATGTGTAATCTATATGGCTATGTTCAAAATAAAGATGTAGGGTCCCATTTAGAAAGGAAAAAATGCCATTAATGATTCTACATTTTTTGGTATTTTTTTATTGTATTTTGGTATTTATTGGTTATGCTTGTTTGTTTGTTTTTATTTTTTCACAGTCTTCTGATTTGTAGTGTGTGTGTGTGTGTGTGTGTATCTGACATTTAATGCTATGCTAAATGAAGAAAAATTGAAAGTTCACACTATTACCATGGATTTTACCATTCTGTCTTATATAGTACAATGCCAGTTTTAAATGCAAATATAAAAATTTGTAGTGGAATCAATGAAATCACACAGTTTTCATTTCACTTCTTGTGCATTTTTTTCTTACCAGAACAGAGGAAAACCTGTGTAAAACTAACACAATTTTTATTTTTATTTTACTTGTTGATAAATGCATAATCTAAGATTCCCTTCCTTCAATTGCCTGATAGGTTAAGAAAGCTCTCCAAGCTTTCAGCACATCCCAGCTTACTAGTCCTCTACATAATGACAAAAGATGCAAGGAAGAGACTCAAGACACTCCCCCAAAATGACCGAAATTTCAAAGACTCTAAATCTTTTTTTAAAAAAAAGAGTAGGAAAATGTATTGGAGAAAAAAAGAACAGGGAGTAGGAATAGCTCCTGAGAGACAGGAGGAGTCCTAAATGGTTTGCCAATGAGCCCACTTCTCAAAGGAAGTTTTATAGAGCAAAATCATGAGGCAGGTTCAATGTGGCTCAAAATTATGATCAACCAATAAGATTGCAAGTATAGTCACTTAGGTAATATTGATTTAATAGTAGCAAGGGAACATGGATGACATCATGGTTGATAATCTATAATTTTAGTCTTGTCTTTAGTTCTAGTAGTTTTAGTCTTAGTGCCTTTAGTCTTAGTCTTCATAGGTGGGAGAGGATGCCCCACCCCTAATGAGATAACGAGAAACCTCAAAAGGGTGGTACCAATAATCCCAAGCCTCCATTCACCCCTTGGGGAAATATGTAAAACTAGCTATATTTCCCGCTCTGAAGTGGTATCCCTGACTGCAGTTAAGGGAGAAGGGGTATAGATTCTATCTGGCTGCTTCGAGCTGAGAAAGGTCAGTGAAAGCAAACCACAGTCAAGGGCCTTCTCCAGAGAGCTAATCTAATGGGACTCAAGTAGAAGTCATGTTGTAGTTTAGCAGTTATGAACTCTTTACAAGGTCTACCTGGTAGATCCCAGAAAAAGTCTGACAAATTTGCTGTTGGTTCCATCTTCAAAATCACTTGGAGTTTGGAAGTCTCCTAGGAAGAATAAACATATTTTCCAAGAAATTAAAGCATATCTAATGAAAGCTTGAGCACTAGAGTGGAACAACATCGGAGACCATCGTAGTGGGCTCCAGACTCCAGCCAGGTGTTCTGGCACACGATGGAAAGAACAGTAGGTTAAATGTTAGTGCAGTGAGGGATCCAGGATGACCAGGTGTTCATGGAGAATGAAAGTCCACAAAGCAGCCAGAACCTCAGTATTTATTGATTGGGGAAAATAGTGAAGGGATTATTGGATAACTCAGAAGGTGGTGCTGATTTTAAACTAATACAGATCTTGCCCTGGAGCATTTTTAGTCTTAGTGGTCTTAGTGTTAGTGTCAGTGTCAGTGTCAGTGTCAGTGTCAGTCTTAGTCTTAGTCTTAGCCTTAGCCTTAGCCTTAGCCTTAGCCTTAGTCTTAGTCTTAGTCTTAGTCTTAGTCTTAGTCTTAGTCTTAGTCTTAGTCAGTGGGAGAAAATGGCCCATCTCAATGAGATGTTGGGTGATTCCAATAACCCCAAGCCTCTGCTTATCCCTTAGGAAAGTATGTAACACTAGCCATTGTGAATTTGTGGTCCCCAGTGGAAAGGCATGTTAGGGAAAGAACCACATCCAGAAACTGCCCTTAAGAAACTAGAATGGCAATTGTACCCAGTTAGATTTTAGATTGCTCTACTGATGGAGTCTATCTATAAATCTGATATTTCTTGTTATAAATCCTTCTAGTGTTGCTGGAGAATTAGAAGGGATTAGAGACTCTTGAGCTTTTATAGATTTAACTGTAGTTTCTTCTGTGTTAATGAACCATAGTACCCAGCTACCTGTGTAGGTGGAAATCTAAATGTCTTTTGAAGAGAAAAAGAGAAAAATTGTGACACTTTTGTGCAATGAAATAGCACCAATAAAAATTAAAATGTTTGATAGGTACATCTACAGGGAAAATCTCAAAATAGTGTGTTGGACAAAGGAATTCAGATACAGAACAGATACTGTATGGGTCAGGTGTCTAGGCAACTTTAGCTGGAAAGAGGCAAACCCAATCTAGGATGATAACTTCAGAGTCCTGGTCCCTTCAGAGGCCTAATGAATGACTAAATTAACTTGGAACTTGCTAGAGTGCTGAGAATGTCTGTATCTTGACTGGTCTATGAGTTAGATGAATGTATCTTATCAGCAATCTTAGCAGAAGTACATTTATGATCCCTAAATTTCACTCTATATAAATAATAGCTCAGTAAAAAGATGCTTTGTGTTTGTTTTTCAAGAAATTTGGTAATTCCTGTAAACAAATTTCTCTTCAAAGCAAATTTCAAAATCAGATCGAAAAGCACCCCAGCGATTATGTGGAATTGGGATTGGAAAAGCACTCAATTTGCACATTCATTGAGGATAAAAGATATCTTTATTATATTGGTATATTCATGACTGCATTTCTTAGCATTAAGATTTTTCTTACATTAATTTCATTAAAGTTATTTCTGTAGAGAACTTCATATTGTTGTTAGATTTACAGTTAAAATAGTCAGAAATTCCTTATTTTTCACATGTAAGTTTATTTCCCTTACTTTTCTTACTTTTATTGCCAAATAAAGAAATTAATGACTTTAAAAGCAGCCTCCTCCCTGAGTTATACTATTAATTCTAATAGTTTTTCAATTGATTCTTTGGTTTTCCACAGTCAACAATGAATTTTTTTTATCATTACACATTACCACTATTTATTATTCTATTGCATATGTAGAATATGTAACATGTACTATTAACCAGTATAATATTAAGTAGCAATAATAAAAGACGGCATCTTTGTCATGAATTTTTTTTATTCAAGCTTTATTTGTTTTAGGAATTCACAAAAAAAATGACAGAGGAGTTTTAAATTCTTATAATCTGTCTCAAAAGTGAACATACAAATTTCCATAAAAATGGAAAAGCTAGCATACAAATGTAACAGTTGAATAACCAGAGAGTAGAATTCAAACTTACAGACTCACTTGTCAGAGTTATTTGGCCATAAAAGATACTTAACTACTTTATCATGCTGATAAAATGGAGGTTTCTTAGGAGTTGACTGGGTTCTAGGAGAATAAAATCAAAGAAACAAACTCTCTAATGTTGGAAAGACATTTTCTGAAACAGCTATTTTCTTAACATCTTTCATTTGAAATAATCTCCCTTCTTGCTTTCCTTCTTGCTGTTTTATGAAAACATTGTCATTTAATTGCTTAATTTTGTCAGGTTATATAAAATCTTACATAGAGAAATGTACTTTAACAATAACAGTAAAAGGTAACTTTTGAAAGAATATATATATGCTCTTGAGTATAATTCACTAGGAAAAAACATTCTGGTCTTCAGTTGTTGATGAAAATTCCTGGTTTTCTCATAACTCAGTTTAGAGAATCTGTCACTGAGTCAAAATCTAGTCTGATTTCCTAGTGCTTTAAAGTTGAATTTCAGGAATACTCCTTTGGGCTGGTGCAGAGAACCCTCTCCAGTATATCTGGTCTTTAGGAACACGGTTTCACTTTCATGACTCACCTATCTTGTAAAAGTTCTTTTAGTTTCATAACAGTCATGTTCTCTTTCTGGTGTTACCCCTCTATCTTTATTCATTGGATCATTTCTTTGCAAAATCCTTTCATAAAGGTAGTCATTTCTTTTTTCTACTATAAAATGCCTATCAGAGTTAGAGTCAGTTTCAAATGATGTTTTGAATCTTCCTCCTGGTAAGTATCTTCGATATCTCTCAGGTTGGTCATAAAATCTCTCTGATTGACCACGAGATCTCTCTGCATAATGATTATGTCTCTCTGAGTGACCATAAGATCTCTTTGAGTGGCCATGTAATCTCTCCAAGCACCCACGGGATCTTTCTGAGTGGCCACAAGATCTCTCTGAGAGACCATGAGATCTTTTGTTGCCATGAGATCTCTCTGATTGACCACGAAATTTCTTGAGTTGGGCATGAGATCTCTCTAAATTGTCTCGGATTCCTTCTCGGAGAAAGAACTGGCATTCTTTCTCCTCCAGTTGGACTTGATTTCTCTCAGATTGGGCCTTATAAGTGTTGTCATATGTCTCCTGCTCTCCTACAGGTTGCTCATTTAAAGGGCTTTGTCCCAAACTCAGCGCAAGCCCACCTCAGGGTAAGGCTGCCCCAAACCACCAGCAAGGGCCAGCCCTGCTGCCGGGAACTCAGTGCAAGCCCACCTCAGGGGTAGACTGCTCTTAACTTCCACTGAGGGCCCGCCCTGCCACCGGGAACATCAGAAGATCTCAGAGGGCTCCAGTTAGTGTGAGAAAATTTGGAACTTTGCTCCCCGGTGGTGAACTTTGGACTAAACCAGATTAACTGTATCAGGGTGGTGAGTATACCCCAAAAATAGAGGTATACAGGGGATTAAATAGGGCCAGTAGTAAAACCCCCTCCAACTAACTGTAAGACTTTGGTGTGTCTGAAAAGAGTGTGTGTGATCCCCTCCTACACATAGGAAACACCAGGCAGAGTGAAAATGACAAAACAAAAAAGCAAAATGCAGTCCCAAACTTATAGTTCACCAGAAGCAAGTATGGGAGACATTGAAATAGAGGACTCCAAAAGTCACACACCAGGAATCCCTGAAAAGATAGCAAGTGAAATAAAAAAACAACCAACATAAATCCACACCCAGACACAAAATAATTAAGATCTCAGACATACAGCATAAAAACAGAATATTACAAGCTGTCAGAGAAAAGACACAACTCACCTATCAAGGAAAGCCCATTAGAATCATGGCAGACTTTTCAGCACAAACCCTCAAGTCAAGAAGAGCTTGGAGTGAGGTACTTCAAGCCCTGAAAGAAAACAACCTTCAACCAAGACTGATGTACCCAGCAAAACTTTCATTCAAATTTAATGGAGAAACAAGATGCTTCCATGACAAAGAACAACTGAAGAAATTCATATCCACCAAACCAACCCTAGAAAGAGCACTGAAGGACATACTAGACAGAGATAAAAATGACCACAATACCCAAAACAACAGAAAGAAACCACCAGGTAGGATAAGCAATTAAATAAGAGGAAAAGTGGAAAGAAACAACTGGAACATAACATGGCAAAGTCGAGCCTGGACATATCTGATATCCATGAATATAAATGGCCTCAATTCACCTATAAAAAGAAATAGATCGACAGAATGGATCAAGAAACAGGACCCCACAATATGCTGTATACAAGAAACATATCTGACCCAAAAGGAAACTCATAGATTAAAAGTCAAAGGATGGAAAACTGTATTTCATGCAACAGGAACCCAGAAAAAAGCAGGGGTAGCTATTCTATTTGGAGACAATGTGAACTCCAAACCTAAAATGATTAAAAGAGATAGAGAAGGTCACTACATACTTGTTAGTGGTAAAATTCAAGAGGAAGAACTAACAAACATATATATATATATATATATATATATACATACATACATACATATGCACCAAATACAGGAGCACCCAACTATATAAGGCAGATACAAACGGACATGAAAAACCAAATACACAAGAAAACAATTATAACAGGAGATCTTAACAGCCCATTGTCACACAGAGATAGATCAACTAGATAAAAAGTCAGCAAAGAAAAAAATGGCCGTGCTCCCAAAACTGTTATACAGATTTAACACAATCCCAATCAAAACACCATTTGCATACCTCACAGATCTAGATAAAACACTACTAAAATTCATTTGGAAACAGAAGAAGCCTAGAATAGCAAAGGCAATTCTAGGCAACAAAAGCAATCATACCTGTGAGCAATTGGACTTAGTAGATGTTTGCAGCGTGTTCCACCCAACTACATCAGAATACACATTCTTCTCAGCTGCACATGGGACATTATCCAAAATAGACCATGTATTATCCCATAAAACATTCCTTATGTAAATGCAGAGGTATTGAAATCATACCATGCATAATCTCTGACCATAGTGCACTGAAATTGGAAATTAATGGCAAAAGAAATTGTAAAGACTGCATAAAAACATGGAAATTAAATAACAGCCTTTTGAACAACCAGTGGGCTACAGATGAAATTAAAGAAGAAATAAAACAATACCTACAATTCAATGAAAATATAGAAACAACATACTGTAATCTGTGGGATGCAATGAAAGCAGTCTTAAGAGGGAAATATGTAGCAATAAACTGTCATATCAAGTAAACAGAATGAGCACAAACAACCTAATGCTCCATCTCAAGCGTCTAGAAAAAGAAGAGCAAGGTAAACCCAAAGCTCATAGAAGAGAGGAAATTATAAAGATTAGAGCAGAAATTGATGCAATTGAAACTAAAAAAAATACAAAGAATTAATGAATCAAAAAGCTGCTTTTGAGAGAATAAACAAAATTGACAAACCCCTAGCTAACCTTATCAAGAGAAAGAAAGAAAAAACCCAAATTCATGCAATAAGAACTGAAAAGGGACAAATTAATACAGATCCCATGGAAATTCAAAAGATCATGAATACCTACTTTGAAAATGTCTACTCACAAAGAGTGGAAAACACAGAGGAAAGAGACAGATTTCTAGAAACATGTGAACTACCAAAGCTCAACCAAGAAGATATAGCAATTTGGAACAACCCAATATCAGCTATTGAAATTGAAAACATAATTAAAAACTTACCAACAAAGAAAAGCCCAGGTCCTGATGGATTCACAGCTGAATTCTACAAGAAATTTAGAGAAGATGTGATACCAGTACTCCTTAAACTCTTCAATGAAATTGAGAAAAAAGCAATCCTCCCTAAATCCTTCCTGGAGGCAAGTATTACTCTGATACCAAAACCAGAGAAAGATCCAACCAAAAAAGAGAACTATAGGCCAGTCTCACTAATGAACATTGATGCAAAGATTCTCAACAAAATACTGGCAAATAGTGTGCAGCAAATCATCAAGAAGATTATACATTATGACCAAGTGGGGTTCATTCCAGGAATGCAGGGATGGTTTAACATATGCAAATCAATCAATGTAATACACCACATCAACAGAGCCAAACACAAAAACCACATGATCATCTCAATAGATGCAGAAAAAGCTTTTGACAAAGTCCAACACATGTTCATGATAAAAACCCTTCAGAAACTCAGAATACATGGCATCTACCTCAACCTTATAAAGACCATCTATGACAAACCAACAGCCAACATTATACTAAATGGACAAAAACTGAAAGCTTTCACTTCAAAATCAGGAATAAGACAAGGATGTCCACTATCACCACTCCTTTTCAATATAGTTCTGGAAACACTAGCCAGGGCAATCAGACAAGAGAGAGAAATAAAAGGAGTAAAGATAGGAAAAGAAGAAGTTAAATTATCACTATTTGCAGATGACATGATACTCTATATAGAAGACCCAAAACTCCATTAAAAGACTACTAGAGGTAATAAACAAGTTCAGCAGTGTAGCTGGATACAAAGTCAATGCTCAAAAATCAATAGCATTCCTGTACACAAACAAAAAACTCACTGAGAGAGAAACTATGGAAATATTGCCATTTACAATAACATATAAAAAAATGAAAGCTTAAGAATCAACCTAACTAAAAATGTAAAAGATCTATATGCTGAAAATTATACTATGCTGAAAAAGGAGATTGAAGAGGATATTAGGAAATGGAAGGACATTCCTTGCTCTTGGTTAGGAAGAACCAACATTGTGAAAATGGCCATACTCCCAAAACTGTTATACAGATTTAATGCAATCCCAACCAAAATACCATTTGCATAACTCACAGATCTAGATAAAACAGTACTAAAATTCATTTGGAAACAGAAGAAACCTAGAATAGCAAAGGCAATTCTAGGCAACATAAGCAAGGCAGGAGGCATCTCAATTCCTGACTTGAAACAGTACTATAAAGCCACATAAAATCAGCTTGCTACTGGCAAAGAAATAGACCTGAGGATCAATGGAACAGATTAGAAGATGCAAGCACAACTACAAAAACACTCAGCCACCTGATATTTGACAAAGGGGCTAAATATGTCCACTGGAAGAAGGATAGTCTCTTTAATAAATGGTGTTGGAAAAATCGGCTCTCTACATGCCGAAGACTGAAACTAGATCCATGCGTATCACCATGCACAAAACTAAAGTCTAAATGGATAAAAGACCTAAATATTAAAACAGAAACACTAAATCTACTGGAAGACAAGGTAGGCAGAAGTTTTGGAGACATAGGGGTAGGCAGAGAATTCATGAACCAAACACAAACTGCACAGGAAACACTTCAAAGAATCAACAAATGGGATCTCACATTATTGAAAAGTTTCTGCACTTCAAAGGAAATCACCAGCAGAGTGAAAAGAAAACCAACAGAGTGGGAAAGAATTTTAACCAGCAACCCCTCAGACAAAGGACTTGTGTCTAGAATATATAATGAATTGAAAAATATCAAGCCCCCCAAATTCAAAGACCCTCTCCAAAAATGGGCATCTGAGATGAACACACAGCTCTCAGAGAAAGATATACAAATGGCAAATAAATACATGAAGAAATGTTCACCATCACTGGTCATTCGAGAAATGCAAATTAAAACAGCATTGAGATTCCACCTCACTCCAGAAAGAATAGCTGCCATCAAGAAATCAGCTGATAACAAATGTTGGTGAGGCTGTGGGGAAAAAAGGAACACTGCTCCACTGTTGGTGGGAATGTAGACTGGTGCAACTATTATGGAAATCCATATGGAGAATTCACAAAGACTAGGATTGGAAGCCCCATTCAATCCAGCTATCCCCCTCCTGGGTATTTTCCCCGAAGAACTGAAAATTTCATATCACAGTGATATAATTGCACCCATGTTCATAGCTGCACAATTTGTGATAGCTAAATCCTGGAAACAACCAAGAAGCCTGTCAACTGCAGAGTGGATGAAAAAGATGTGGCATTTTTATACAATGGAATATTACTCAGCTATAAAAAAGGATGACCTTGAGGCCTTCATAGGCAAATGGAGACAACTTGAGACTATCCTCATTAGTGAAATAAATAAGAATCATATTTATAAATATCATATTGTGTCTCTAGTATAAAAAGTAAATAAGAACTGCAAAAGTAATAAAACCAAAATGTGTAATTGCTATTGTAAAAAAGAGAGGAAAGGAAAGTACTCTAAGGGATATAACTGCATGTATGTTTGAGTGTCTAAAATAGATGACCATATTGCTGAACCTTTGTTGGATCTTTGAGCAGAACTGTTTGTAGTCTGACTGTTTGAATATTTACTATGTACCCTTTAATTTTGTAAGTTGAACAACTACATCCAGGATGACAGTATGTAATTTATAAATTACTGATTTCTTAGTGGGACTTTTTCTCATTCTCCTTTTTCTTTCTTTCTTTTAGAATTCTGTATTGTTGCTACCCTTTTTTCTGTTTTGTTTCTTTTTCTCTTCTCTTTAAATAAAATTTTAAAAATGTATAATTGCTATTGTAAAAAGAGAGGAAATAGGAAGCTCTATAAAAGATATAGCTGCATGTATGTTTAGGTGTGTGGGATTGATGACCATATTTCTAGGTTCTTGTGGGATTGTTGAACACATCTGTTTGCACTCCCACTGCTTGAGTGTCCACTTTGTGTGCTTTAATCCTGTAACTTGAATAACTATTTCTAAAAGAACAATATGTAATGTATCAACTAGTGGTTTCTTACTATTTATCTTCTTTTCTTGAAATTCTGTAATATTTCTACCTTTTTCTTGTTTTTTTTTCCTCTTTAAATAAAAAAAAATCTGTATAATAATAAAAAAAATAAAGGGCTTTGTCCACTTTCATTTACAGAATTTTCTTGATCGGATTTGTATCATCATTTCTTTCCTCAATGTCTTTTGCTTGTCCTTTGTGCCAGTGATGGTCACGAGCTTCTGATTGTTCACTTGAAGCTGGCTCTTTTATATCATCCTCAATCTTGTCATTTTCTTCTTCAGTGCAGCAGTCTCCTATGTTTTTAAGGATTATAATGTCATCTAGAGACATATCTAGAAAGGATAGATTTCCATTGTTCTGCAAGTCTGCCATCCCTTTCCAAGGAGACCTTAGGCTTGACCGAGTAGCCAGCCTTCTCCTCAGCGGGACTGCGTGGCGACGACTGTCATAAAATTTTTTTATCATTTCATGATTATGATACTCTGAATGCCAAACACAAAAAATATAACAAGTTAGGAAATTTCTTTTTATTTCTAGAAAAATTGCTTTTTGTTAGTCATTTTGTTGTAAGCAAAATGAGTGATCAATTTTATTAAACAGTTCTGGTACTATAAGGATGCTCTCTTCCTTAAAACATTACCATAGTAATCTATATTAATAAATATATTAATATTTATCCATTTTGAATTGTAAAAATAATTCCTACTTGTTAAAAATATTTTGTTAGAAATTTTTCATTGATCTTTAGGTTACTATTTTATTTCTAGTTTTTCCTCTCAAATTTATGCCCTGTTACTTTTAGGATTTTCATGCTCTTAGTTTACTCTGGGAAGCTACCAGTTCCTCCTTATTTTTGAAAGAGTTGAAATATTGGTAAAATATTTCACAAAACTTCTCTGTGCAGCTATCTAATTATTAGACTTTTGTTAGAAACTTCCTCCTCTTTAATCTCTCCTGTAATTATTCACCAATAACATTTTTAATGCAACACCTTGTACAAGGAAATCTTTCACTACATCTAGATTTTCAAATCCATTAGAAAGTAGTTGTAAAGTGTATGATAATGTGTTATTCTCACTCATAATTTTATCAGTTTCCTGTTTCAGAAGTTTTACCAATGATTAGTCTAATTTGCCGTTTTGAAAAATGACTTTTGGTGTATTCTTCAGATTATGTTTATTTTTTGTTGTCAAAATTTATGTTTCATATTCCTCCCATATTATATGTCTTCTTTTCCTTTTTTTTCTTATTTATTAAACTAGAAGTCTCTGTCGAAACTATCAATCTGTTTTCATCTAGGAATACTACAAGATCCCAAATTTCCCCTTGAGCATTCTTTTTGGCCCCAGCTCATGGATTTCAATAAGGGTCATTCTTTTATATATACATAATCAATATTTTGATTCTTTTTATCTCAAGAGCTTTCTGAAGATTGTTTCTAAATTTCCAGGTGATTGGATGGATCGCTTTATTTCTATATACATTCATTATATTGTGGTCACAGAATATGAATTTTTTGGTGCAGAACTGCAAGACTCATACTATCTCTGTGATGTAATATTTGTGGAGAGTCTTACCATGTGTGAATGGATGTACATTATTCATTTTTGACAACCGTGCTTCCATATATAAATCAAGTTATTCAAACTCTTTATATTTTACACCATTCTCTTTTTTGTTTTCTTGGTCTGTAAATCATGAAAGGTGTACTAAAATTTGCCACAGTGAATTTTAATTTGAGAAATCCTCCTCAAGTTTAAGCAATTTTTCCTTTTTATGTTTCGGAGCTACGTTGCGAAGTTAATAAATGTCTATGGCTATTTATATATTCTTGGTAGATATTTAACTCATCAACATAAAATATGATTTTAATTTGAATATTTCTGCTGTTCTATTTTTATAGCTCTTTTCATAATTTTACATTGTCTAGCAAGTTTTTAATCCTTTCCAATATTCTGCAACATATTTCAGAATATGTTTTCTAAATGTCACATATTTAAGGATTTTTTAACCCTTTCACCTTTAGCTCATATTTTAACTGCTTTTGACTCCTTATATTTTATTCTTTATAAGTTTGTTTTTACAACTCTTCACTTTCTCACTGAAATTGAATTGCTTTGTTCCATTTTTAAATGCTTTTTAGGTTTTTCTGACAGAGAATTTTCCATGAATCTATGCCCATCTTATGAATAAAGACAAGTCCTTTATTCCAACCTATCTTTTCAAGCATCTCTGTATAGTGAACAACCTAAAAAGATACCATATCTCTTAGGAGCAAAGAGCAGATGTGATCCCTGCTTAAGAATACAGAAGCAATGTAATTTTATCCTACTGAGCAAAGGGTAGGGGTATTATTCTCCCTTATAAAGAGGTCAAGTACCCTAATCTCCCAGTTCTCTTCCATAACACAGTTTATTGCTTGTGCCTCCATGAAGTATCATCCAGTCCTTTTCATGTCACTCTCGTGGAATTGGAACTCAGGTAACCCTACTGAATACACAGATGTTCGTTCTGCTTGCTGTGAATAATAAAGTCTTATGTCGGGAAGACAATCTGGGATAAAACATCTTTTTAGCACCAGCAGATATTCTTGGGCTAACATCAGATGAACTGGGGCTAATATTAATAATAGTATGAGTGGATTTGAAAGTACAAATTGTCAGGAATTAGACAATTAAGAAATCTTAAAAGAGAGCACTGTAGTAGGCAAGGTGCGAGGTAACAGTTCCACAGGAGAAGCTGCCTAAATAATCAGAGCAGTAATGAGAACTGTGGTACAGGAAGAGATTCATGTTCTCCAAAAACATCAAGAAAAGGGTTCCAGAAGATGGCAGTCCAAGCTTAGACCTGATTAGTGTTCTTATCTTAAGGTTGGGCCTAATATTTGATTAGGACCTGAATGTCAATCCAAGCTGTAGTCCAGGAATCCTTGTGAATGTTGCTGTATCTTGAAACACCTGTTGTGACTGGTTACACTAGCAGTCTAACAACTAATACAATTGGAGAACCATCGGGGTGAGATAGGCAGCCTGTATTCTTTGTTAGTGTAGAAAACAAAGAAATGATAGCTGAAGATCAGAAGTATAAAATGGATCTGGAAAATAGAAAAAACAAGGACCTAAATTACTGAGAAAGAACTAACCCATTAACTCTCTGTGTAAGAGAGATCAAAGGAATTCTTTGCGAAAATCTGCAATGAACAAATACCACACTTGCTTCCTTTCCCCCAGAGGAACTATATCAATTAGTGTTCACTAGATGAACAGATTTAAATACATATATATATATATATATATATATATATATATATATATATATCCACAGAGTAAATTCTTACAATGACTGCCTGCAGAGTCAGGCATAGAAGAAGGCATAAGGCCATCTGCACACTGCACAGTCAAAGATTCCAAACAAATGTTAAATGCCTGAGGCTCACTACAGAGTCTCATGAAAGTTCATATCAGGAAGTAGAAACCTGAAGATGGAAGTCCAAAGGCAATGGTGAAGACTGGAGGCTCCTCTGAAGAAACAGAAATGAGATTTCCTTCTTCTTTCCCTTTTTGTTCTATCCAGGCTACAAGCCTATTGGAAGATTTCATCCACACCCACAGTGGATTTTCCCTTTTCAGACTCACTCAGATTGATGCTAAACCAACCCACCGGGCACCTCTTAGTTGACACTGCAGTTAACTGTCACAGGTAGGCAGTGCCAAATTGAGAATCCACAGAAGAGTGAATGTGCTAAAGAGATACACTTGCCCTCGTCTCCTGTGGATGCTAAGGGAAGCAGTCAGTGGAAATCATGGAAAAACAGTGTCTAGCAAAGACTGGTGCCAGTCTGGGAGGGCCACGCTGAATGAGCTGAACATTCTACAGCTCAGAGTTTCTGCAGGTCTCTATAATGATGGGTCATGGAGCTGTGAAGCTCACATTCTACCAGCTTAAATGTTCACTACCTGGCTATTTGCTATTCTCTGTACATATTCTGCTACCCATGCAGGTACAAGATGGTCCTGCTCATTTTCAAACTCATGAGATCATGGGAAAAGGAGTGGAAAGACAAGCATTGTAGCAATTGAATTGCTCACTGATTCACATTATTAGGGAAAAAAATAGAATTCTCTTTTGATGCTTCTGGAGGTAAATGTCTGAAGCTATCCTCACTGCAGTTGCAGGTTGCTCTGAGATAGATAGATATGATAGTGCCTGAAACCTTTATCTTCAGAAGGTTGACTTCAAGTGTGGTTTGCATCATGCAAGGCTAAGGAAAAGGAGGAAGGCAATCACACTGAATTGCTAATGGTGATTATTTGGGCTGTCAGCTATGCAAATGAAGGGGTGTATTGGAATAGTACAAAACTAATTACTACCTTTTTTTTCATTATCGTGGTGCTGAGGGCAGAGTGTCAACTTGATTGCCCTTGGGATCTGCCCTCCAGATTGGTAAAGCACACTTC
Organism: Hydrochoerus hydrochaeris; assembly: GCA_004027455.1. Taxonomy (NCBI): domain Eukaryota; kingdom Metazoa; phylum Chordata; class Mammalia; order Rodentia; family Hydrochaeridae; genus Hydrochoerus; species Hydrochoerus hydrochaeris. The sequence continues at coordinate 44,549 of PVLA01011752.1, forward strand.
TCTGTGTGTCTGGGTGTGTTGAAGGCATGTGGTCTTGTGATCTATATCTGGTCCTCTCCCATTCCTCTCTGGCATTGTTTTTCTGCTCTGTTTCTTGCCCACCATGAACCAAGCAGCTTTAGACTACCACAGCTTCCTGCCATGACACCAGAGTCAGACAACCATGGACTAAATCCCCCAGACTGAGACAAATGAAACCTTTTTTTCTTTTAGCTTGATATTTTCTTTTAACAGATATTCTGTCTCAGGGATAAAAAAAAAACATCTGCCCAAAATAATTATTATAACCATTACAGTTGGTTTTATGTGCTAGTCCTTGCTTGTCTAAGAAAATGGTGAACTCTGGTAGGGTTCAGTAACTCCCCCAAATTTTGAAGTTACCTTTTCTCCAGGATGTTTCAAAACAAAATGTTTTCTCCTGTCAGCCTTCCCAAAGTAAGGTTAAACAAGGAATGATGACATGGGGTGGTGATTGATCTAAACTCTTAGGAGACAGGAGAAGAACCTGTACTACAGGCATTATGAATGTTATACCAATCTTTCTACAGTGCTCGGAATTTCCAGCATTTGCATTCATGCATCTAGAAAGTACTTTTAAGGTTGGATTTATTTCAGAACAGAAAGGAGTCATTTGTAAACTAGAGCATATAAACACAACCAGAAATGAACTTTAAAAAAATTGTAAAGGAATTAATCACAAGTCATAGGTACAAATTTCTTCTGCTTTTCCCCAGTCATGTTTAATTGTTTAGGTTTGATTTGAAGAACAGAATTCTCTGCCTCAAATGGAGTTATTTTCCATATTTTTCTCATTTGAAATGAACTTGGGAAAAAGCATAGATATCCCCTAAGAGAGACAAACAATTCACGTCATGAAAATGGGCTGCATAAAACTGTAATAAATACATATTCAAGGGCATAAATATGTAGTAACACATTGCAGCTAAAAATCAAGTATGTGATAGGACTTCCTTGGGGATAGAAACAGGCTGCATCACAAGCAATTTGCCCTTTCCCTAAAGGCCCCAAATATCCTGCATTCTCAGTTTGTGCATCCTGCCTTCCGGACCTATTTTGACATTAAGAATCGGTGATATTTTCATGTGTTCTTGTTTTTGAATCACAGTGTCACTTAGATGCAGATGAAGAACAAAGTCACGTCTCTTAGGGTAACAGCTCTTGCCTCACTTTCTCTACCTGCTCAAGATGGTAATTTACATCTTTCTCCTCAGGACATGCACAGTAGATTTTCTTCTCTCTCTCCAAATGAAGTTTTATCTCTCTGTCCATAATGACATTTGGAGGAAAACTAAGATCACTTTGCTTTTTACATTATCGTCAAACATAAATCTTGTTGGTGCCTTTTAAAACCCAACTTACGTTAAAAAAAAGAAATACTTCTACAGCCATAACTCCATATTACAAACACCATAATCTGTCAATCAGACAACAACTTCTAAGAAATTGTAGTTTACTTGAGGGCTGGAGTGAAGACGGTGAGGTCGAAGAGGTCACGATCTTTAGACCAATACAGCAGAGGACTTGGGGCCCCAGCCTAGCAGCATTTTGTTGAAAGTCCTTTGGTTGCAAGTGCATCATTTGCAATGAGACTTCTGCTTCCCATACTCCAGCGAGGTGAGGTGATCACATTGCCCATTCCCACCCAGCAATGAAGTCCAATGAGTTCCTGGCTCACAACTTCCACATCCACTGCTGGATTCTCCTGAAAGTGGAACAGGGTCATTTATGAAAGACCTTTGATACAATACCACATAGTGTTTACCTATTGCCATTATTGCTATTGTTATGATTATTGTCTGGTAGCTCTTTTGGATTTCTATAGTTTTTTAAAGGTTTTTCTTTTATTTTGTAATAACTAACTTTAAAAATTGACCGGATTTTTCTCTTCATCCAAATTACCAGGAGGAAGACAGTATTTTTTAAAAGTAACCTAATTTTCCCTTTCATTAGGTCCAACAAATCACCCCATAATTTTAGTTTCTCGGTGTCCATTGTGCCACCAAAAAAAAAAAATCAGCCCCCTTTTCTTTACATGGGAAATATCTACAATTTTTTTCAAATAATGACAGATTGATGGATGCTGCCAATAGCTTTAATCTTAAATGTTTTCTTCAAGAAATGAAGCAAAGATAGTGAACGTAAACAGTGATCAGAGTAATTATGCCTAAAAGCTTTCTATTACTTATGTACCAAAGAAAACAAATCCTATAGTTTTTTTATAGAAATCATTACTGAATAAATGGTTAATTAATTGATAAGAAAGTGATCTGGAACTCAGAAAATTTTACCTTTTATAGAGCAAAAACATCATAATTTACCAATTTGAAGAAAAATTATAGAATGAACTGAGTCTTTTTCTGTGATTTAGGATAGAATGTGACCAGTTACGATAGCAAGGTATCAGTTTTGCACACTGCTTAATTTCACCATTGTTAAATTTTGCCCGCTTAGGTTCTACAAGTTCCCTACTGATTACTACTATTTACTGTCTAATTTTGGACAAGCTACTTAAAGTTTCCATATTTAAGTTTCCATATTTATATTACAAAGGTAATGACAAAATGTACCTTATAAAGTTAATTTGAGAATAAAATGGAGCAATTTATGTGAATTATTGAAAACAATGCCTATCCCATCATAGATAATAAATATTATCTATTTTTAAATGAGATTCCTTTTCAATATTATGCAAATAATTAGATATTTTAGGAACATTAAATTATTAGAATTCAAGTTAAAATTATCCCAAATCTTCAAATCACAGCTATATAAGCACAAAACTATATACCTTATAAATCGTATCATTTATACATAATATATACATTTGAGAAGAGGAAGGAAGAGAAAGAAGGAAGGAGGAAGAGGGGGAGAGAGAAAATATCACAGAAATTGAGAACCAGACCCTCCCCTATATTTTTTTCTTTCATAGAATCTTAGTTTCAGAGTTGAGTGTATCATTCTCTTCAGACTATACCCATTAAAACTCTATACTAGCCTCTCTTCACTCGCTTAATTATTCACTTTTCCCTTTTTTCTCCATCTCCTTTCTCCTCATGTCCCTAGCTGTCCAACACCAACACAGATGACTCCTTTGTGTATATGTGCTATCTGTGTACAGTTATGAAAAGCTGTATTAAAATATACATGTAGGTTTCAAAATTGATTTACAAATGCATAGTTCATAATCTATGTAAATAATATTGTACTATAGTTTTGTGTTGGTTACATTCAGTACTATCTTTATAAAAATCTACTCATGTTTCTGTGTTCACACCTAGTTCATTGCTCCTAACTACTACATAACGGTCCGTGCATCCACAACATTTTACACATCTACTTAACCAGAGATTATCACCTCAGTCATTTCCAATGTTGAACTATTACCAATTCAACTCTAATAAATATACTTATTTATGTTTTCTTATGGAGCCATAAATGAGTACTTTCTGGAAGTGGGATTTCTGGGAAGGAAAAAATCATAACCAATTGTACTGACAGATTGCTTTTTAATGATTGTGCCATTTCTCATATATCTTTACTTATCTTGACATCACCCAAAATATTCCCAATTTTGCCCATGTAACTGATGAGAGGTTTTATGTTGTGTATTGTCTCACGTTTTCTTGACCCCCAGTGAAGCTGAGTTTCTATTTCTATCCTTACCTACCATGTGAAGGAATTCCTTACTCATGGTCTTTACCCTTTGTGCCATAGCATTACCTGTCCATCTCTTGTCAATTTATAGACTTTGTTTGTGTATTTGCAGTACTAGTTTTAGAGATTTCAAATACTTTCCATAATGTGTTATCCATACATTGTCTATGTTTATTTATTGTTATTCAAGGTATATGAAATTTTATTATTTGCCTTATGGTTTATAGTTGTTGGGTTTACTACTAAAGAAGTACTCTCTCCACCCCTAGCCAAGTCATAAAAATATTCTTTTACATTTTCTTCCACTGTCTTTTCTGAGTCAAATTTAAAGCAATAAGGAGAGGCTTTATTCAATACAACTAATGCAATAGGGAAGACGGTCTGGTGTGAGCTGAGTTGAATTTTGTCAAAACAAGAGTCTAGAGGCTTTTTAAAGGCTGCAATGTATCGAGGAAAGGCATTAAGTGGCATGTAGAGGAGTTAGTCCAAGTGACTAGGTCACCTGGGTTTTCAGGTAGGAAACAAGCTTCTCCTGTTTTTATGACAGAAGACAAACATGAAGCAAAGAATCTGTGGAAATTAGGTCCTTGTCCTCCCCTGGGATGAGGAAAGAGTAAGAGAAATAGTAAGAATTCCTCTCAAGGGGAATAAAAGGAATTATAACCACAAGCTTGCTAAAGTAATGGCTGTAAAGTGCAGTTCAGGGGCTATACCAGAATTCTGCAAAGACCAGAAGAATTAGTGTAGACCAAAAGAAAATGCTCCAGCTCAAGTAGTCAGGAAGAAGGATTTTCTTCTTATTTGTAGTAGGATCAGGCTTTGGTACAGTTTGAACTTTAAATATCCCACTGAGGTCCATGCATTGAGAGCTTAGTCTCCAGGTTGGTGCAGTTGGGAAAGGGTGGAACCATTGAGAGCTGAGGCTTAAAGGACGGTCTTCTGTCATTGCCTGTAGAGAGGACTGGAGGATCTAGCCCCTGTCTCCATTTTCCATGCTAGGCCATGAGGTAAATGGACTTCCTCTGCCTCTCCCTTTTTCCATGAAGTACTCTAGATGTAAAAGCAGCAGTGCCAAAAGACTATGGGCTGAAACCTCCAGAACAGTGACCCAAAATAAATATTTCTTCCTTTTAAGTTGACTATTTCAGGTATTTTGTTATAAGAACAGAAAACTGACTGATATAGATTTCTTATTCAATTTAAACCTACAATTGATTAAATAATAGCCAGCCATCTTAGGGAGAACAATCTATTTAGTCTTTCAATTCAAATGTTAATTTCATCCTAAAACACCCTCCCCATTACATTCAGAATAATGTTTGATCAAGTATTAGGTACTTTGTGGCTGAATCAAATTGACTCAAAGCATTAACAGTCCCAGGAGCTCATCTGCTTATTATCAGGTTGGGCAAGAACAAATAATAAAGTCCTCTGTTGGCACTGAGTTTTCTTAGGTAGGCATTTTAAAGGGACAGAGGTGGTTGGGATCCTACTAAGGGTATGGGTCTTACACTGCTAGAAGCCATGTTTGAGTCTGGAGGTCTTTTATTACAGAGATTTAGAGGAAATCATTATGTGTAGAAAGCTCCACAGTTCTCAGACTTTAAAGTTTAAGTATCAAAATAATTTGTCTGAAATTTGTTTGTTTAATTTAGAAGGTAACAGAGGAATAGAAAGGAAATCACATTTGACATGGTTGCGATATGCACAATATATCATTACTATGGTTTAGTTAAATAACACTATTCTCCAATAACACTGTTCAGAATTCAATTCAATGGCATGTGCACACTTGCATAAAGCAAACCTTCACTGCTAGCTTTTCCCTCCATAAATCACTGAATAAATAGCAGCTAGGTGGGCCAGTGACCAACCACATACTTCTTTCCACATCACTCTACAATTGGTCGCTGAGCCTCTGTTGCTGAGTCCATGTGCAGATGGAAGTGTGCAGTCTTGTTGCTCTCCTTCTGCCAGGGATAAATCCATGTAACAGTTTACAAATATGGGTAATCAAACAAGGGAATCAAGCCACA